>APFE030974183.1:100832-118933 GCA_000404065.3 Pinus taeda | reverse complement strand
TGATAGGAATCTTCAAATGGAAATCAATTCTTCATTTCTTCTATTATGAATCCGTTGGGTAATGAGTTGGATAAAATTCCTTTGTTTTATTAAAATTTCTTTGGAGAATCACTCGTCCATAAATTGACCTTCTTTTTCTCCTAGGACCTGCAAAAAAACGAGTATCTATCTGCAATAAAACATTAAATCATGGAGAAAGAGAGGTGCACGGGCTCCCCTAATCCAAGAATTATGCAAAAAAACTAACAAGTAGTTACTTCTGTATAACAAATCCACAGAGAAAATAACAAAGTAGAATTTATTTGTCACCTGCGGGAGAGCAGTGGTCGACCATACTAACCAGCAGTGTTTTAATCACAACTTCTTTGTTTTTCGTCCAAATTGAGTGATTCCAAAACCAAATGAGATCTAAATCGAAGGTTTATCTCCAGTAGAAACAGATTTTAGAAATTCAATGATATTATATGTCAATTTTAGTTAGAACAACCTGCATAATAAAGTCATTTTCGATTACCCGGCTTAGACCAACAATTGATATTTCAAGCATAACTTTTTTGTTTGATGTCGGATTCGAATGATTCAAATTGAAAATGAAAGTAAATTAATTTATTTATCTCCCATAGAAACAGATTTTGAAGAAAAGAAGAATTGATATGTCAAATACTGTAAAAAACAGCTGGAAAGACAGAGTTTTAAGAGTGCTGATTTACGATAGACAGTCAGTAGTTTGATCATAACTTCCCCATACGATATCATAAATGAGTGATTTCAATTGCATTGTAAACCAGATTCAGAGGGGAATCTACCATAGAAACAGGTTTTTAAAAATTCATTCATTTAGGCATCCAAAAACTGACTGTCCCAATTCTATTCTTGAGCTGCCTGCTAGACATCCGGTCAATGTTTTGGTTCTAACTTTTCCGTTTCAAATCCAAATTGAGTAATTAAAATTGGGTTGGAAATTATACATCAAGGGCTACTTAGGATAGAAATAGGTTTTAAAAATATTCCATTTTGGTCCCTCAAAAGATGACTGTCCCGACTATTTTTCCAGAAATTCCATCAAGCCCGCAAGCCAAAAAAATGATATTCAAGCATTTTTTCATATTGATGATAAAAATAAATATAAGTGTTTGTAGAATTTTTATTTCTATTATAAAGAATACACATACACAAATGAATTAAAAGAAATTATCACCAATGTTGATTTGCATAGCATGTTGCAACAAAAAAAAAACTAGTTTTACATTAAAAAAAACAAAATGCATTTATTTATTCCCTTATTTATTTTATTTTTTACACTAACCTATTTTGATTTGAAAAATGAATATGACTACGTATATGAATACTTCCAGTGGAGCCATATTCGCAATAGGGCTTCATGTATGCACATACTCAAATTTGAAAGATGCATATTGATGAAAATTAGGGTATGAGAAACCAAGTTCCCTTGAAAAAATGGTATCAAAAATTGTTGAAGCATAGAGTTATGTTGCAAACAAATGATGGAATGAAATCAATCTTCAATATATCTTTTACTTTCTTGATTTCGCATAGCCATCATATCATGAAGTTCTTGAGTTTTTAAAATAGCTTGTTGATGCATAGTAAAAGAAACCTCATTTTTTTCCATAGCTTCTACAATTTTGCATTTGAAACATTCTGATCTCATTGTAAGTTTTCTCTAATAAACACATGTGAGATTAGAATGGGTGGGAAGGGTGGGTAAATTTTGGCAGTTCAACATTGTAAGCATGTTGTACTGGTTTATTGTGGTGAGGGTGTGGAATTAGTTGAGCAAGAAAATGTGTAAAGAATGGAGCATTGTGATGATGTGGTTGATTGGGTTGAGTGGATGAATATGATATGCAAGCAGGATGTTGCAAAAGAGCTGGTGGAGAATATAGAGAATGTGCTTGTGCTACAAGATGAGGGAGAGTAGTCATGCAATCATAAGGTGAACCGTGCCAAACTTGTAGACAAGATTGGTGGCTATATTGAAATTGACATGGCTTCCCTAACACATTAGTATTCCATAATGGATTATGCAAGTAAGAGAATGGAGAAGAAGTGTTTTGAACCATACTTGTAAGCCATGATTTCCATGGTTTTGACTTTGTTGCAGCTTTCTCACCTCTTTGATATGCTACTTCCATCGTAGATAAGGAAGAGTGAGTATGTATGGGATGCTCCTTTCGGTCATCAGGGAAAAACACTTCATCAAATTCTTCATTTTTATGAACCTGCAAAACATCCAATTTTTCATCTAGAGAGCTAATAAAATCAACTTTAAAATTTTTAAATAAAACATTGATTTCAGCTCTTATGTCTCCTATTCTTGTAGCATATTTGGAAAAGAAAGAACAGACATCTCTAGAATTCTTACCAGCCTTGGAGATTCCTCTTGAATACCTTATGTACAACTTGCAAACATCATCATATGATAACTGAAAAACATCACCTTTTCCTATCAGATTTAAAAGTTCTAAAAATTTTTCTTTGATCCCTTTAAGAAGGAGGGTTTTTAATATCTCTTTTTCAAAATGCTTATATTTTGATTTTTGAAAGTTGTATTGAAATCGATCTACATAGTCCTCCAAACTTTCATCTTCCCCTTGTATCATACTGAAAATATCTTCATTGAATTTGCAATAGTCTTGGTACTTCTTCAATAATATGTTCTTCATGTCCTCCCATGATTGGATGCAATTCCCACCTAGGCTCATGAACCATCAGAGAGCTGCTCCTTTTAGAGTAAGAGGAAACACTTTCAATCTTTGATCATTAGTACAATAATCATATCCTCTACAAAGTATTTCGAACTCTAATAAGAATGTATCTGGATCTTCATTTGCTAAACCATGAAAATTTGTTAAAGATGGGGGAACTATGTGCATTTGTGCCACTCCTCCTAGATCTTTGATAGGAAATTCAAAAGTAGAAACATGAGCCATTTCTTACCATAGTATAAGATGTTCTTCATGTGTTTCTTCGAGGCTCCTTCTTCAAATGTTCCTCTCAATCGGTTAGTGAAATGGGTGGTGCTTACATCACCACTTGCGTGAGATCATGTGATTCATTTTTTAAAAATTTCTATCTTTTTCCTAATCATTCACACAAAAATTCTAACATCTATTTCTACCCTAGCTTCTTTAACAGTCCTGCTGGAAAGCGGACGGGGGAGCAGGGCTTTTACATGCTCCGTACGCAGGTTCTTACCTTCCGTTTTTAAGATCCATCTCTTCGCTAGCAGGCACTCATCAGATTCACACTACTCTTTAGAAATGGATACATTCTCCCCGGCAGCGGCGCCAAAATGTGGAGCAATAAAAAGGTGTGTTTTAAACTCCTAATTACCTTCACATTAATTATCAACCCAGGGATGACTTTTTATTTCCAGAGTATACTCAGTCTGAGGTGGCTATTTACTCAAGAGTAATGGTTAGTAGTACAACATTCAGAGAATACAAGAGTAAACGGATGCTAAACTATGACTAAATTGCTTCAAAAGGATAAAATCACACAAGGAAACTTATCTGTCAAGGGTGCGGAAGCGATAACCCATCCCTCTAGAAACTGATGGAAAGGAAATTAGAGCATGGACCATAGGTCTGGGAGCTAGGCAGTGACTGTTGAGGCTCACTACAGCCTTAGACCTTCTCTCACACCAAAGTAGCAAATACAAGTAAATGGAACGACAGAAAGTAAAATAGAATAGCAAATAGGAAATGGAACAACAAGTCTAAAATGGAACGGCCGTAAATGGAACAACAAACTAGAATTAAAGGAATCTGTACAACAAACTTTAATTAATGGAAATGAACAACAGCAAAGCCAAATTAATAGCAATCCTTACTCTAAGAATAAATCGAACAACACAAGGAAATAAAACAACATTGATTAATGATGGAATATGAAACAATGCTGGAAAGTCAAATATAAATACACACTGCACACCTTAATAGTAATCTGATATGGTAATCCAATTATCAGTCTTAGTTATAAAGAATACAACTGTATTTTGTAATGGAACAGCAACGTTCATAGATTCAAAAATCGTAAGGAAATATAATCTCTAAGATGAAAATAATACCAATGGTCAAATGTTACAACCCAGGCACTCCATAATTGAATAGCAACGGTATCTTGTAAAAACCATTTATATCAGCACTTAAAGAAACAGCAATGCGTTGCAAAATTGATATGATATTTTTGTTTTAGAAAATGAGATTACGTGACAGAGCTGTGGTGTAAAATAATATAACATACCAGATTCCCAAATAAAATGGATAAGCAAACCACACATAAAACGAAAGAATATAATATACAGTAGTAGCAACAGCATATTCCACCAGAGGCTGGGCCCTTAGCCGCCAATGGACGCTGTTGGGTTACTTCAGAAGGAAACGAGTGAACAACAACTCCCAAATCATGTATTAATCAACAAATTGTGGAATCATTACAACAGAAAATGCTTGAGAATTACAGCATGCAACAATCCCTATCCTATGAATAATCCACCATCATTCTTCATCATTTTTCATCCCCCAAAAATCATCCTAAAGTCATCCCCATCTCTGATCTCTGTTTTCATTTAAATAGAGAGATTAGAGAAAAGTTACAATAAAGATAAGTACAACATGATTTTTTTTACAAAATTGAATTGATTCTAACCATTTGATCAACAAGAAAGTATATTTCCTTCCATCTCTCAACAAAAGCAAGACAAATTTGGCTTTGGAGCTGAGATTTGGAGGACGGCCTCAACAACAAATATAAGAAAATTGTGCTCAAAGAACCCGGCGTTTCTCTTAGTACAAGCCGAATTTGGGCAAATCGTTCTTCACTAAAGTTAATTGGGCCCGTTCTGGATAAAACCCATGTTCCAGATTTCTCAGATTTGTCTTCATTTGCTCAAAATCTCAACCACAAAACTGTCACTCCTTATTCCAGCGAATTTCTGAGTTGGCACTTTTAAAAATCAAATCTTCAATCTGGAAGTTACCTTGGAGGCTAAAAATGGTGAATAATGTTATAACCAACTTATTAGAAACTATCATTGATAAAATATCATAAATAATCAATTTTATTAGAAATAAAGGAGAATAAAAATATTTCATTCATAAGAGCATCAATAAATTTATAAAATGGATTTAAATGATAAATTATAACAAATGATATGATGAAGAATAGTGGAAATGGGCGGGATAAGTGTTAAAAAGTGATAATAATAATGGCATATTAACGGCCCAACAGCTACTAAGGAAAGAGAAGCTGAATTCTTTCAACATAGAGCAAAGAGCACACACTAGATGCACTGTCATAAATCAAAATCAACAAGCAATCTAAATGCAAATGCACATGCATGTATTTGTTTTCGCTTTGTTAATGTGTGAATGATGAAAAGAATACTAAGTACAAATCTGAATCGTTTCAAGTGATAGTACTAACGATTTTCTTTTCAAAAGATGAAAGGAAGATAATGATGACACTTTGCAATTTTGAATTGAAAATTTCATTCGACACTTGAAAATCTACTAATTCAAATCAAATACAAGAGTAATAGTGTAACTAACCATCAAGAACAATAGAATTCTTTTCTTTGACTGAAAATGAAACTTGTGACACTTCCAAATCAAAAGAGGACAACTTGATTATGCTACTTCTTTGTAAAGGAGAACCATAAATGGCGAACAATACATAAAAACATTTGCAGTTCTTTGTACCATGGAGGCTAAATCCTACAAAGGAAGGGAGTTTCCATAGAGGTATACTAATCACAGATAGCAAAAATCATGAATAAAGCTGAAGAGTGTGAAAAAAAAACCAAAATTGGGAAGTAGAAGAGGTGTTATCTAATCATCGCACTTGTAACACAGGGAAAGTATGATGCATCTCACCTACTGCACATGGGAGGTGCAACGCATCCATATTCCCAAGAGGAGAAGGTGCGACGGTCTAGGGACAAGACTTCAACTTCGTTCTAGGTCACAGTTAGTAGCTTAGTTCTGGGATTTAGGCCGAGCAAATGATAGTCAGTAAATGCAAATCACAGGGGCTGATCTAATGAGGCTACTTGAGCCACCACTAGGGCAATTACGATGTTTGCAAATCAATTGTTCAATTTATAAATAAAACCTAGAGATAGACTGAAGTAGCTTTGATCTACTTTGCACTTGCATAGAAAATGTAGTTCGAAGGCTAACTAGCTTGACTTCAGGCTCTATATGTAAGTTATAAAGCAAACAAATATAGACAAGCATATAAGCTATTTGCTCCCCAGTGGAGTTGACAATTTGTTACCAAGAAATCTAGTGTCTATGCAGAGCTGCTAGTCCCACTAAGATGAGTAGCTATCTTAGAATAAAACAGATTAAAGTTACTTCCGTTTGGTTTGGATTTAGAGGGCTTATCTTCAATGATAGATTATTCTACCGACCACAAAGTCGTGTCAGTCGGATTTTCATCTAGCGATGGCCTCGGCAAGAGTTTCTTGTACCTAAGAAGAAGCCGTAGTGGTGAAGCAGGATGGTTACCCAAGACTCTTTCAGCTTCGTCTAGGAAGGGACAATGATGGACGGCATGATTGCCTTCACACAGTTTGCAAGGAAATTTACATTTTCCTTTTTCTCCAGAGACTTCGTTTTCACTAGTTGATGGTGTACTCTCAACATGATCATCAGAGGTTGATGACAACGGATTGTGCAAATGAGGAAACCAGTCCCTTAAGATCTGAGGGATGCAAGGACAATATCGATGATACTGGTCTCCTTTGCAAATGACACATTGATATTTAGGATTGGATGGTGTAGTGTGTGGATTTTCGCTAGACAATGCATGGTTTCTCTTTTTTTCCTTTGGCTCCTTCTTTCTTTTCTCCTTCCCTTTCTCCTTCTTCTTCGTTACTTGGTTTTTAGCTTTACCAACTTCACCAATCAAAGAGGAAGGAGGGGAGGGAGAAACAAGTGCAATAGAAGGTTGGGGGTAACTCTAGTATCATCTAGTTGCTGACTTGATTACTCAGCAATCGTGGTGGTTTGAATGACAAAGGTCAAGAAGAGCCATATTGGCAAGCTGATTGTCAATCCTGGGAGGGACAATGTGGTCATCTGAGGTGCACCAACATTTCCCCAAGAGGAGAAAGGACTAGAATTTCCCTAAAGTGGAACTCCTTGGTTGGTGGACTCCATTTTTCTCAACCTAAGACCAACGAGGCAATAGTGACGCTATTCCGATTAACATAAATTTTAGATGCTTTGACACAACTTTCTTTTTCAATTTTTAAGAGTTGAGAAAAAGCTAAAGATAACTCTAGTCGCCTTCGATTCTTAATGAGCCTAAAGTCACAAGTGCTTAGATGGACCTTTTCCTTTAAGGAATATAAAAAGGAATGAAAGAGACTACTCTGGGAATCTAGACAGAGGGATTACCAAATCAATCGAAAAACTACAAAATACTTTTTACGGTAGGACAACCAATATTTCTGAATGTTGTGTTCAGTGCATTGCGATCGATAGGGCGACAGACATGGCTTCCTAAGGATAAAGGATATAGTCTATTGTGGTCTCCCAATATATACTCGATGGTACGTGGGAGCACAAGTTTGTACTAGTACTTTTCGTCTCAAAGAGGAGGAATCACCCAACCCGCGATGAAAGTGATAGTTACTAGGCTTTACAACATCGGAATACATCTCTATCCTAGACTTCTAAATGTTGTGTGTTAGTTTCCAAAGAATTTTTATGTTCTTTGACTTTATTTTATAGTTTCTCTTTCTTAAGAAGTTTGCCTTTGAATTTCACCACGTGATGTAGATATAGAATTCCTAAAATGCAATCTAAGATGATAAACAAATGTTTAATATTATTTTTGCAATGAAAATCCTAGCTACTAAGGAAAGAGAAGAATAATTCTTTCAACATAGAGTAGAGAGCGCACACTAGATGCATTGTCCTAAATCAAAATAAACAAGCAGTCTAAATGCAAATGCACATGCATGTATTTCTTTTCCCTTTCTCAATGTGTGAATGATGAAAATAATGTTAAGTACAAATCTGAATCCTTTCAAGCGACAGTACTAACGATTTTCTTTTCAAAAGACGAAAGGAAGATAATGCCGACACTTTCCAATTTTTAATTGAAAACTGCTTTCGACACTTGAAAAAATACTAATTCAAATCAAATACAAGAGTAATAGTGTAATCAACCATCAAGAAAAATAGAATTCTTTTCTTTGACTGAAAATGACACTTGCGACACTTCCAAATCAAAAGTCGATAGCTTTATTATGCTACTTCTTTTTAAAGGAGAATCGTAAATGGCGAACAATACATAAAAACTTTTATAGTTCTTTATACTATGGAGGTTGAATCCTACAAGCGAAAGGAGCTTCCACAGAGGTATACTGATGATAGACAGCAAAACTCCTGAATAAAGCTGAAGAGAGTGAACAAAAAACCAAAATCTGGAAGCAGAAGAGGTCTTATATGATCATCACACCTGTAACATAGGGAAAGTGCAATGCATCTCACCTACTGCACACGGGAGGTGCAATGCACCTAGATTCCCAAGAGGAGAAGGTGCAATGGTCCAGGGATGAGACTTCAACTTGGTTTTGAGTCACAGTTTAAAGCTTAGTTCAGGGATTTAGGACAAGTAAATGATAGTCAGTAGATGTAGATCACAGGGGTTGATCTAATGAGGCTACTTGAGCCACCACTAGGGAAATTAGGATGTCTGCAGATGAATTGTTCATTTTATAAACAAAACCCGAAGATAGACTAAACTAGCATTGATCTACTTTGCACTTGCATAGAAAATGTAGTTCGAAGGCTAGCTGGCTTGACTTGAGGCTCCGTCTGTAAGTTTATAATGCAAACAAATATAGACAAGAAAAAAATTTATTCGCTACCCAGCAGAGTCACCATTTTGTTATGAGGAAATCTAGTGTCTATGGAGAGTTTCTAGTCCCACTAATATGGGTATCTATCTTAGAAACAAATAGATTAAAGTTACTTTTGTTTGGTGTGGATTCAAAGGGCTTATCTTCAATGATAGATGCTTCGACCGACCACAAAGTCGTGTCAGTCAGATTTTCAGCTAGCGATGGACTCTGCAAGAGCTTCTTGTACCCAGGAGGAAGCCGTAGTGATGAAGCAGGACGGTTATTGAAGGCTCTTTTAGCTTCGTCCAAGAAGGGTCAACAATGGACGACATGATTGCCCTCACACAGTTTGCAAGGAAATTTACATTTTCCTTTCTATCCAGAGACTTCGTCTTCACTAGTTGACGATGTACTTTCAACATGATCATTAGAGGATGATGACAACGGATTGTGCAAACAAGGAGACCAGTCCCTTAAGATCCAAGGGATGTAAGGACAATCTCTATGATAGTGATCTCCTTTGCAAATAACACATGGAGATTTAGGTTTGGATGGTGCAGTGTGTGGATTTTCACTAGACGGTGCATGGTTGCCCTTTTTCACCTTTGGCTCCTTCTTCTTTTTCTCCTTCCCTTTCTTGTTCTTCTCCTTTACTTGGTTTTTAGCTTTACCAACTTCACCAATTGAAGAGGAAGGAGGGGAGGGAGAAAAAAGTGAAGCAGAAGGTTGGAGGGTAACTCTAGTATCATCTAGTTGTTGACTTTATTTCTCAGGAATCACTATGGTTTGAATGATAGAGGTCAAGAAGAGCCATATTGGCAAGTCGATTGTCAGTCCTAGGAGGGACAATGTGGCCATATGAGGTGCACCAAAATTTCCCCAAGGGGATAAAGGACTAGGATTTCCCTCAAGGGGAAATCATTGGTTGGCGGACTCCATTTTTCTCAACCTAAGACCAATGATGGAACAATGACGTTATTCCAATTAAAATAAATTTTAGACACTTTGACACAACTTTCTTTTTCAATTTTTAAGAGTTGAGAAAAAGCTAAATATGACTCTAGTCGCCTTCGATTTTTAATGAGCCTGAAGTGACAAGTGTTCAGATGGACCTTTTCCTTTAAGGAGTCTGAAAAGGAATTAAAGGGACTACTATGGGAATCTAGACAGTGGGATTACCAAACCAATTGCAAAACTGCAGAATACTTTTTACGGTACAACAATCAATCTTCCCAAATGCTATGTTTAGTGCATTGTCATCGATAGGGCGATAAACATGACTTCCTAAGGATAAAAGATATAACCTATTGTGGTCTCACAATATATGCTCGACGGTACGTGGGAGCACAAGTCCGTACTGGCACTTGTTGTATCAAAGAGGAGGAATCACCCAACCTACGATGAAATTGATAGTTACCAGGCTTTACAACACCAGAATACGTCTCTAGCCTAGACTTCTAAATGTTGTGCATTAGGTTCCAAAGCGTTTTTATGTTCATTGAATTTATTTTATAGTTGATCTTTCTTAAGAGGTTTTCCTTTCAGGTTCACTGCGTGATGTAGATATATAATTCCTAAAGTGAAATCTAAGATGATAAATAAACATTTAATATCCTTTTTGGAATGAAAATCCTAGCTACTAAGGAAAGAGAAGTAGAATTATTTCAACATAGAGCAGAGAGCACACACTAGATGCACTGTCCTAAATCGAAATCAACAAGCAGTCTAAATGCAAATGCACATGCATGTATTTGTTTTTGCTTTCTTAATGTGTGAATGACAAAAAGAATGCTAAGTACAAATCTGAATCATTTCAAGCGATAATACTAATGATTTTATTTTCAAAAGACGAAAAGAATATAATGACAACACTTTGTGATTTTGAATTGAAAACTGCTTTCAACACTTGAAAAACTACTAATTCAAATCAAATACAAGAGTAACAGTGTAATCGACCATCAAGAACAATAGAATTATTTTCTTTGACTGAAAATGGCACTTCTTCCAAATCAGAAAATCACAGCTTGATTATGCTACTTCTTTGTAAAGGAGAACCATAAATGGCGATCAATACATAAAAACATTTACAGTTCTTTGTACTACGAAGGCTCAATCCTGTAAAGGAAGGGAGCTTCCATAGAGGTATACCGATCACAGACAACAAAACTCGTGAATAAAGATGAAGAGAGTGAGCAAAAATCCAAAATTTGGAAGTAGAAGAGGTCTTATCTGATCATCACACCTGTAACATAGGGAAAGTGTGATGCATCTCACCTACTGCACATGGGAGGTGCGATGCATCCAGATTCCCAAGAGGAGAAGGTGCGATGGTCTAGGGACGAGACTTCAACTTGGTTCTGGGTCACAGTCTGCGGCTTAGTTAAGGGATTTAGGTTGAGAAAATGATATTCAATAATGCAGATCATAGGGGCTAATCTAATGAGGCTACTTGAGCCACCACCAAGGAAATTAGGATGTTTGTAGATCAATTGTTTAGTTTAGAAAGAAAACTGGAGATATACTAAAGTACCATTGATCTACTTTTAACTTGCATAACAAATGCAGTTCGAAGGTTAGTTAGCTTGACTTTAGGCTCTGTCTGTAAGTTTATAAAGAAAACAAATATAGACAAGAAAACAAGATATTCGCTTCCCAGCAGAGTCACCAATTGTTATCAGGAAATCTAGTGTCTATGCAGAGCTGCTAGTCCCACTAAGACATGTAGCTATCTTAGAAACAAACATATTAAAGTTACTTTTGTTTTCCTTTATGAGAATTATATGGGAGAGGAGCAAAGAGTACCAACCTCAATATTTCACTCGGTTCCTCACTTGTTCCTCCTCCTCTCTGACAGGTCTTTGTTGCTTCTTCCTTGACCACTCCATGTCAAAGAGTACCTGTAAAGTTGAAGCAGCATAATACCTTCAAAGTGCAGAGATCTACAATCATAAACAATATAGGACCAGATGTATATTGACCACACAAATGCATATATCATAAAACATATAAGAATGTTGAGGAAAACTCAAATAGCTTTATTGATATAAAGGTTAGAAGAGAAGATTACAACCCATTGATCTGAGCTAGTGTCAGCCTCCTAGAATGAATGCCCTTCTTCACCTCATGAAAAGATTAGATCATCCAACACTATGATATTCCACCAGGAAACTGAGAACACTTCCTTACAAGGTACAAGATTCCAACCTCTTGGATCTCTGGGACGAGGGATCCATATATAGATGATTGTAAGAGGGTGAGTCAGCTTATGGGATTTTGATTAGCATCCTCTCTCTGATAGTTCTTGATTCCACTTGGAGATTGATGTTCTCTTACTCATCCCTGGGTGAATTCAGAGAGGCAAGTGTCACTTGAGAAGTTTCCGGAAGATTCCATGATAATCTACCTTGCAAACTGTCTTTGCGATTTGTCTACTCTCGCCCATCACACCCTATAGAATGGGTTTCCAGTATGCATCGCAATTTTTACACTGAGCAGGTGAGATGCATCACACTCTCCGAACTGAGCAGTCTATATGGTCCAGTTTTGACTAGTTCTGAGCAATTTTCTATGGAGAACTTCTGGGAGATGATATAATCAGCTGACCTTGTTCCTTTAGGGCATGAAACAACACTTTTAGGGACTTAGAATCCCTTGTTTTATGGACATATGTGATTGGGGTTGTAGTGCCCAAATATGTCTATAAAAGGGCGGTAGAGCAATCCGAAATGAACCCATAGTACTCATGGTATTAGACCACGCTCATGAAATTCTCGAGCGCATTGGATGGCTACAATATCTTAATAGATTGCAAGGATTTCTACAAGAAATGACACTCAAATTGCTGTAGAATTTGTAGAATGGCAACAACACACTAAGAGGAAGGGACATAATGGTCTCTCAAGCTATCATAACTGAATTTAATGGACTTCTGACTGAGAGAACACAATGGAAAAACAATCATGTTCTTCTCCACAATGCAGTTGCAACATTCAAGGACCCAGGTGAGCAATTAGCATGAACAAAGAAAGGGATTCACCCTTTAGCGTTAAGACAACCATGGAAGGAATTGGCATTCATAGTACAATGCTACATCACATGCGATGATCATGAGGATGTGGTAAAGCCCTACTAACTCAAATTGTTAGCCATCGTAAAACATAAAATTTCAATTAATTTGTTGTTTTATTTGAAATTTCTATTGTATTATGTTGCTCAATGAGTTATGAAAACTAAGGACCCAAACATTGTCATTAGTCATCGCAGACTAATCAAATTGATTATCATGCATGGACTGGCCCAGCAACAACTTACATGGGACAATATTGTAAATCCTACTCTGGCCCCAACTCCAGAGAACCCAGTAATAGAACAGTAAGGGCCTAGAAGCCCAGGTCCAAGAAGGACACTGAAGATGAAAAATTCCTCTATGCCCTTGAACCCAACAAAATGCTAGCACTCTTTGCGAGTGAAGTCTCGGTGACATACCCCAATTCAAACAAATGAGGAAGGGCCATCGCTCACAGCACCTCCAAGTCTGCAAAATACCCCTTTTGGCCAATGTATTGGAAAACATGGGGATGTTTGGCAAGGGAGGAGAACATCTAAGAATGTTGAAGCACATAATTGTACCCCCAACTAGTATGCCTCTCCTGATAGCCCTGGTTATGACCAAACCCTTTCATTTACTAATTTATTGGAAGAACAGAGGGAATTAGTCCCTTCTATGGAAAAACCCCTTGAGGACGAGGTGCGTGAAGAAGAATCTATTAGAGAAGAAAATTAGATAGTAGATATCAGTCCAGTGGACCCCTCAGTTGAAGAAAATCTTGTAGATGAAACCCTAGGAGATGAAAATAAACATGGAAATACTATTTTTTCTATGTCCCCATGAGGATGAGGCCTACCCAAAATAAAACCTGAAGAATGATAACTGCTCAGGAGACACCATTTTATTGGGGTCTCCTGAGAGAAAAATTCATGATGAAGAAGAACTAGAAGGTGCAGCTTCATTGGGAGATTCAGTTCAAGTTGAAACCCTCCCTGATGCTAACACAATACCCCTGAGCATGAAATTAAGGAAAATGCAGCTACACCACCACCAGTTGGAAGTCCCATAATAAAGAAGTCCTACAAGGACAAGCTAAGAAAAATTCTTAAAAAATATAGAAAACAAAGGTGAATAATTGGGCGGCTAAGATAATGGTTAAAAGAGGAAATCAGAGCCAACAAATTGAAACTATAAAGGGAGACCATAGGAACAAAGACATACCAGTATTCTAGAAAGGATGCTAAAACCCAAACTGAGATTCTTTTGCTATGTTCAAAGAAAACTCAGACAAATCCATGTCTTGTAGAGGACACTGAAATGCAGACTCAAGATCCCTATTTTTGTTCACAGGAGACCCAAAAAGATGAGTCTACTATGAACGGTTTCCATTTAGATTGATGTTGAAGAAAGCATCCCAATTGATTGTTGCATAACTCAAGAAGAAACCAAGGCTACTGTCCAAACTGAGCCTATGGAGACACAAGATAATGAAGCAAAAAAAAATGAGACACCTGCTTACGTTCCATTAGTAAGGAAGAATTTATTACGAGAATACATAATGAACTACTGAACGTTAAACATGAATTAACTTAGCACAAGGAGGGGGTAGTGACCCTACATATACATCAAGAATTGAGGAAAACGTTTGAGGCACTCACAGTGACTGAGGATGAGACCTTCGCTAAGTACAAGGCTAGATAGAAAAAGGTTGGGAAAGCATAGGACAAATTACAAAAGGTTAAAGAGAGGTTGGAGACGGTATGCTCTCTTTATTCAGACACCTTATCATGTAGAGCCCCTCCTACAAATTATGCATTATTCATCCTAGAAAGGTATCTGTTGCTTAAAACCAAAGCTTTTAAGGCTAGGAATTCTATGTAAATCAAAACTACACCAGACTGTGTCAAGTTCTTTAGAGAGCAGAACAAGTAGGTCAAATGTCTCCTCTATGGACTTTATATGCAAAATTTCTTTTTGGAAGATGACAAAGACAATAATGCTAGCCCCTTAATAGGCGATTATTATCGACATATTTGGGTACTACAACCCCAATCTTATATGTCGATAAACGAAGGGCTTCTAAGTCCCTAAAGTGTTGTTTCATACCCTAATGGAACAAGGTCAGCTGATTACTTCATCTCCCAAAAGTTCTCCATGAAAAACTACTCAGAACTGGTCAAAACTGGACCATCTCACCTACTCCATGGTCAAAGTGTGAAGCATCCCACCTAATGCACACAGGGGGTGTGATGCATACTAAAAATCCCTTCTATGGGGTGCAATGGGCAAGAGTAGGCAAATGGCAGAGACAGTTTGCAAGGTGGATGATCATGGAATCTTCCAGAAACTTCTCCTGTGACACTTGCCTCTCTGAATTCGCCTATGGATGAGTAAGAGATTGTGAAATATCCAAGTGGAACTGAGAACTATAAGAGAAATTACACTAATAAAAAACCTAGAATCTGACTCACCCACCCGCAAACATCTATATATGTATCCCTCATCCTAGAGATTCAGGGGATAGAATTTTGTATCTTGTAAGGAATTGTTGTTGGTTTCTTTGTGGAACATCATAGTGTTGCGTGATCTAGCTTTTCATGAGGTGATGAAGGGATTTCATGCTGGGAGGATGGAACTGGGTCAGATCAATGGGTTGTAATCCTCTCTTCCACTACTTCTATCAATAAAGTTATCTGAATTTTCCTCCATGTTCTTGTATGTCTTTGAATATTTAATTGATATATGCATTTGTATGGTCAATATATCTTTGATCCGATATTGTTTATGATTATAGATCTCTATGCTTTGATGGTATTATGCTGCTTTGACTCTACAAACATTCTTTTAAGTGGGACAAGTGAGGAAGGAGCAGCAAAGATCTGTCAAAGGGAAGAGGAAACAAGCAAGGAGCCAAGTGGAAGACTAAGGTTGGTACCCTGTGCTTCTCTCTCATCTATTAATCATAAAGGAAAACACAAGTAACTTTGATTTGTTTGTTTCTAAGATAGCTACCCATGTTAGTGGGACTAGCAACTCTGAATGGCCACTATTTTTCCCTGTAACAAAAATGGCGACTCTATTGTGGAGTGAATAGCTTGTTTGCTTGTTTCTAGTTTGTTTACCTTATAAACCACAGACGGAGCCTGAAGTTAAGCCAGCTAGCCTTCAAACTGCTTTTGCTATGCAACTGTAAAGTAGATAAACATTGCTAGTTAGTTTATGAATTAAACATCTGACTTAAACATCCTAAGTGCCTTGGTGGTGGCCCAAGTAATCTCATTAGATCAGCCCCTATGCTTTGTATTTACTGACTATCATTAGCTCAGCCTAAATCCCTGAACTAAGCTGCAAACTATGACAAAAAACCAATCCCAGTCTCGTCCCTAGACCATCGCACTGTCTCCTTTTGAAAATCTGGATGCATCGCACCTCCCATGTGCTGTAGGTGACATGCTTCCATGTTTCCCTGTATTACAAGTGCGATGATCAAATAAGACTATTTCCTTCTCCAAATTTTGGTTTTTTGTTCATTGTCTTCAGCTTTATTTAGGATTTTTACTGTCTATCATCAGTATACCACTATTGAAACTCCCTTCCTTTGCCTTATTCACCCTCCATTGTACAAAGAATTGTGAATGTTTTTATGTATTTTTCGTCGTTTACAGTTCTCCTTTACAAATAGTAGCTTAACCGAACTGTTGTCTTTTGATTTGAAAGTGTCACAAGTGTCATTTTCAGTGAAGGAAAAGAATCCTCCTCTTTTTGATAGTCGATTACACTATTACTCTTGTATTTGATTTGAATTAATAGTATTTCAAGTGTCAAAAGTAGTTTTCAATTCAAAATCGCAAAGTGTCATCCTTGTCTTCCTTTCGTATTTTGAAAATAAAATTGTTAGTACTGTCGCTTTGAAAGAAAAGATAATTTAGATTTGTACTTAGCATTCTTTTTTTCATTCACACATTAAGAAAGGGGAAAAAAATACATGCATGTGCATTTTCATTTAGACTGCTTGTGGAGATTGATTTAGGACAGTCCATCTTAGTGTGTGCTCTCTGCTCTTTGTTGAAAGACTTTCACTTCTCTTTCCTTAGTAGCTAGGATTTTCATTGCAAAAAGAGAAATAAACAACTGTTTATCATCTTAGATTGGATATTTAGGAGTTGTGTATCTACATCACATGGTGAACCT
The DNA here is from genome assembly GCA_000404065.3 of Pinus taeda. Lineage (NCBI taxonomy): Eukaryota > Viridiplantae > Streptophyta > Pinopsida > Pinales > Pinaceae > Pinus > Pinus taeda. The sequence goes on along the minus strand of APFE030974183.1, from coordinate 101,810 downwards.
TAAAGGAAAACTTCTTAAGAAATATCAACTGTAAATTCAATTTAAATGAACATAAAAACCCTTTGGAACCTAGCGCACAACATTTAGAAGTCTAGGCTAGAGACATATTCTGGTGTCGTAAAGCCTGGTAACTATTGCTTTCATCGTAGGTTGGGTGATTCCTCCTCTTTGAGATGACAAGTGCCAGTACAGACTTGTGCTCCCACATATTGTTGAGTATATATTGGGAGACCACAATAGGCTATACCCTTTATCCCTAGGAAGCCATTTCTATCACCCTATCAATCGCAACGTACAGAACACACTATTCAAGAAGATTGATTGCCATACCGTAAAAAGTATTCTGCAATTTTGTGATTGGTTTGGTAATCCCTTTGTCTAGATTTCCAGAGTAGTCACTTTCATTTCTTTTCAGACTCCTTAAAAGAAAATGTTCATCTGAGCACTTGTCACTTCAGGCTCATTAAAAATTGAAGGAGACTGGAGTCATCTTTAGCTTTTTCTCGACTCTTAAAAATTGAAAAATAAAGTTGTGTCAAAGTGTATTAAAATTTATTTTAATTGGAATAACATCACTGTTCCCTCGTTGATCTTAGGTTGAGAAAATGGAGTCCACCAACCAAGGATTTTCCCTTGGGGGAAATCCTAGTCATTTCTCCTCTTGGGGAGATGTTGGTGCACCTCATATGGCCACATTGTTCCTTCCAGGACTGACAATTGGCCTACCAGTATGGCTCTTCTCAACCTATGTCATTCAAAGCACCGTGATTCCTAAGAAATCAGATCAGTGACTAGATGATACTAGAGTTACCCCCAACCTTTTACTTCATTTGTTTCTCCCTCTCATTCTTCCTCTTCTCTTGGTGAAGCTAATAAAACTAAAAACCAAGTAATTAAGAATAAGAGGAAGGGGAAGGAGAAGAAGAAGAAGGAACCAATGGCAAAAGGGGGTAACCAAGCATCGTCTAGTGAAAATCC
>APFE030974183.1:30754-97372 GCA_000404065.3 Pinus taeda | reverse complement strand
ACCCCTTTTGAGGAACAGCTGCAATGAGTGATTCTATTAGCCACCTTCTTTACATTGCCATGATTGAAAAGTTCCAAAGCTTACCTGGAACCAGCTGCTATCCAAAATCATCACTCGTTCCTCAGAAAATGAGTCTTCTTTAAGCTATTTTCACTTGACTAATAAAATATGAAAATATTGCTGAGAAATTGGCCTGTCCAACTCGTTAAAGTGATCGGAAGTGCCATCCCTCCACTAAATTTTAATTTTTTTGGACCTAAGGGATTATTATTTTATACTTTTTCAGACATAAGGGATTATATTATGAAAATGGATTACTGGAGCTTCCCTTCCGACTCCTTTCAGACTCTCTAAAATTGAAAAGGGCCGAGTTTTATTTGTAGTTAAACTCGTTAAAATAATAGTCACAAACTTGTCCATGCAAACAAGAATGAGTTTCACTGTCACTAGGCTCGTTAAAACATAGCGACGGGTTTTCCTGAAGGGAAAATTATAGAACAAGCATCTGTTATCCTCCTCAAGCTTGATAAAAATTAAGAGGTACTGGTCAGAAATGACTGGAGAAAAATTGGGAAGAAAACTCAAAGAAACTTTATTGGTAACAGGTTGCTCTTGAACATGACACTTTCACTCCATCACCAAGATTGAGTTGGGTTGGGTTATTCCGTTCACCGGTCATATCACCATTGGTCCACCGTACCATCCATTTTTGGGGTTAATGCTACCAATCCATTTCAGTGTCACCGATATGTTCAAGAGAAGTCACTCAGAGAATTCACCAACCCAGCGTACGTCTCATCTGTTGCAATACCTTCACCCTTCATTCTTTCATGACCACCACCCCGAACCTTATATCATCAGATTGTTTTCACCTCCACGAAATCATTTGTTCCATTTCATGTCGTAGATGTGGGATCCATTAAGGCCCTCCTACGATAGGTCGCTTCTTGTCGATATCAGCTCATTATCCAAGAAGTTGACTTAGGAACAACCATTTCAGTAGTTTGAATCTTGCATGCCTCAATGGCAAGTTTCTCACTTCCGGTGACAAGTTTGCATCAATGGCCTTCGACCGAAAGATTTTGTGTGGTGTTCGATGCCAAGTCCCATTTTCACACCGCGTGAATTGTACTACTCTACCTTGAGGATCATCATCATTATTAGTGATTCCTCTCACGCTTGTTAACATCTTACATCATTGGCTGGTAATCAGGCAATGTATTTCCATGTTCAACTTCATAACATATTTTCACATGGATTGAATTGTACTTTGGGCCAAGACTAAACGAGTTTGAAGACCATGGATCTCGTTTCATCTGTCTGGGCTACGATATATTTAGGAAAATAAAGACATCAAATGTACATCATAGCTGCACAGATGATCATCCAAGCTAAGGGATGATGGCTCTATCAAAATCATCAGTCTACCACACAGACGATTGTCTGTCTTATGTACATGAAAATGAATTTATAAAGTGAGCATGGGAATGCTCGCCTCAACTATATCATGAAAATATTATGAAGATAATGTATTTTACTGTATCTTATTAGAGGTCACCTTCCAGTTTGGAAAACCTCAGATCCTCAGGATAAAGCATTTCGCCCCACATCAAAAGATTTACGACCTCATGCTTTAGGGGAAACTGTTATAGATATATTTGGGCATTGCAACCCCAATCTTATATGTCCATAGACCAAGGGCTTGTATGTCCCTCAACGTGTTGTTTCATACCCTAAAGGAACAAGGTCAGATTATTACATCATCTCCCAGAAGTTCTACATGAAAAACTGCTCAGACCTGGTCAAAACTAGACCATCTCACCTGTTCCATGGTCAAAGTGTGAGGCATCCCACCTAATTCACATGGGGGTTGTGATGCATACTGAAAATCCCTTCTATGGGGTGCGATGGGTGAGAGTAGACAAATGGCAGAGACAATTTGCAAGGTGGATGATCATGGAATCTTCCAGAAACATCTCTTGTGACACTTGCGTCTTTGGATTCACCTAGGGACGAGCAAGAGATCATGTAATCTCCAATAGGAAATTATAACTATCAGAGAAATGACACTAATCAAAAACCTAGAAGTTGAATCACCCAAGTGCAAACATCTATATATGGATCCCTCATCCTAGAGATCCAGGGGTTGGAATTTTGTATCTTGTAAGGAAGTGTTGTTGGTTTCTTTGTGGAACATCATAGTGTTGGGTGATATAGCTTTTCATGAGGTGAAGAAGGGCTTTCATGCTGGGAGAATGGGCACTGGGTTAGATCAATGGGTTGTAATCCTCTCTTCTACTACTTCTATCGATAAAGCTATTTGAGTTTTCCTCCATGTTCTTGTATGTCTTTGAATATTGAATTGATATGTGCATTTGTATGGTCAATATATATCTGATCCTATATTGTTTATGATTATAGATCTCTATGCTTTGATGGTGTTATGCTGCTTTGACTCTATAGGTGTTCTTTGAAGTGGGACAAGCGAGGAAGGAGTGGCAAAGATCCGTCAAAGGGGAGAGTAAAAAAGCAAGGAGCCAAGCAGAAGACTGAGGTTGGTACTCTCTGCTTCTCTCTCATCTATTAATCATAAAGGAAAACACAAGTAACTTTAGTTTGTTTGTTTCTAAGATAGCTACCCATCTTAGTGGGACTAGCAGCTCTGAATGGACACTAGTTTTCCCGTTAACAGGGATGTCCAATTCTAGGGATTTCTCTCTTTTGCTACTAACCAACTCAAGTGGGCCAAGGCTCACAATACTTTTAGAAAGCGTGAATATGGAATTGACCTATGGGTTAGAGGGGAACCAACAAAACCCCTACATCTCTTTTTCATGCAAAAACAATTTATGAAGCGAGATGGTGTTGTGGGCCAATCGAGGCCATTTCACATAGATACTATACAAGGTGGAAAGTACTTCTAAGAGATTAAGGAGGAAGCCTTTTTTCTGCAATAGGAAAAAGGTGGGAAGTCTCTAGCACTATTGTTAGAAAGAGATAACCATTTGGATACTGAAACTTTAAACCTACCTCATTTGATTTCCATAAGTACAGTAACATGGTCTTAACCATGGGGCCTGAATGGATAGGATGTCGGTATAGAACTTGAATCATATGGTATCCTCCAGATAAGTATCATAGTGAGTACAACTTGAAGGATCAATAAGTTAACCAGGGTTTTGCTGCACTTAAGAAGAAAAATGGTTTCAGAATTTATAGGGAGGAGGTATATCCTGCCTATTGCCTAACTCAGCTACACGTAAACCATTTAACTCCATGAGGTCATGCAACAAGGTAAGCAGGGGAGTATGTTGGGTCAAGAAAAGGGTATGTTTTCTCCTTTGGAATAGCTTTATTTAGCACTCATCCTCACATGATTATCTTTGTTTATGAATAAAAGTAGAGGAAATAATAGCTAAAGTCGAGTAAAAGTAATTAGTAACAAATTAGATGAATCTAAGCAGGAAAAACTTATTTTTACTATATTTATGTGTAGAAGACACAAATTGATTGATACCTGCACAATCGACAGAATGACAACATCTCATAAGGGAAAGAGACAAAATCAAAGGAAAGGTGGGATAATGGAAGACTAGGCAAACCGATGACTATTTTATTGCATAATCAGATCAAGTATAGCAAAATCCTCAGTATCCACTGATCCTAAGGATTCACTTTTATCTATTTACTTTCTAAATGGAATATATAAGGCAGAAAGGCAAAACTGCACACAATTCATAATTTCATAGTTTGTAATTAATCTTTTGGATGTATAATACTGTTATCTTGGATGTTGTAACTTGGTTACTTATTTTAATGAAGAAAGAGCGTGTTTAACTCATACTTATATTCTGAGTATCTCATAGCAGAGACTTCTGCAACTCTGGGCCCAATGAAGAGAATATCTACTACTTCACCTGTGCCATAATCTCTTCTATTTTATTCTTTACTCCCTTTTAATGTTAAGTTAATATTACTTTTGATTATCGTAAGGATTTTTTATTGAATTTTCTTTTGTTGTTCATTTGAGATTCAGATTGATTAGTGAGTTATATAGGAGTAATTCATTTAATTCAATTGGTTATGCTAGTTCCATCCTAGATCGTTGTTCATTTTAGGTAATGTTATCATATGTTTCAGAGATAGAATTGATCCCTTTATGCTTATACAGTCATTTTCCATTCAGATACAATTTGTCATTCCAGTATCATTTGTTGTTCAATTCAGAATTGTTGTTGAATTCAGATTTACTGTTCAATTCAAATTTGTTGTTCAATCAAGATTTGTTGTGAAATTATCATTGTTGTCAATTGTTACAATTCTCTTTCATGAGTGAGTGAGTTAGCTTCAATTCTATTTTGGACTGCCAAATGTGATTATTTATAAGTTGTATTTAGATAATGATAGGTTAAGTAGAATTGCAGAGTGTGTTATGAATTTCTTCCAGAGTTACTTCTTTCAGAGTTGTTTGGATTGAGTTTGAAGAATATAGTCATTAGAAATTGCAACAATTTGTTATTAGTTAACCTCTAAATTCACTGCATATATAGTGCTGACACTCTTGAAATAAAAAGACTTGCCTTGGGTTGACAATTAATGTAGGAATTAAGATTGCATGTAAAAAGACATCTTAGTGCACCAACAACTTAGACACCAACTCTCAACATGTTGAAAGGATTTTTTAAAAGGAGTTCCAAAGTCAGAGAAAGAAGAAGCACCCAAGAAGGCCACAAAACTAGTGGCTCAAGCTATTCAATAGGGTAGCTATACCACTTCTCTGATACCCCTATGCAAATGTGCAACCATAATGAAAAAATAAGCATCAATTTCTTTCATTAAAGATGGTACATATACAAATACAATATTTTTATTGGTGGATTCAACTTCCAAGGTCTCATCGAATTTCAGCAATTGTCCACATTCCACACCATAAACCTAACATATTAGGTGTCAAAATAAAGTTTAAATTATTACATGAATTTATGGACACTAAAAAATCTCCCACATACCGAGTTATAAAGTTCCTAATAATTATTAGTCGTCAACATAATTAATACATAATTTAAGCATATATGTACTTAAAATCATATGTAACATGAATTCTATCCATGATAATTCAGTATCACTTACCATGGAATATACTCTAAATATTCCATATGTGGAATATACATGTTTTGATGATAGGAAATGAAATCCAGCCTTATAAAGAGCACAACCCCAATCATTTGATTTTGGCTAATGTATTAAACTAATTTAAAGACAAATAGAGCATAAAAAAGACTAATTGTAGACCTACTCACAAGAAATTAGTATGGATTTCAAATATTTATATTTATTCAAAATCTGTTGTTATGTACAGGAAATGAAATATGAGAGTGGAATCCTTAGAGTGTTTGAAATTCCTAGGTTGATACACAAAAATACCACGTGGAAACCAAAATACTCTCTCTAACTCATACAACAACCAATCACACTTTCTCCAAATCATGCAAGAACCAAACCAATGAAAACAATTCTAAGAGACAAAAGCCAAAAGACAAAGATATCAAAGCAAACATGTTCATTTTCTTCCTTGTTCCCATAATTTATTTTCCACTCTACTATCCTCTTCGTACTCCAACTAAAATAATTCATTTCCCATTCTTTCTACCTCTTCACATTCTGGAATTGAATCAATTTGATTCCTCACGGTATGTAGAAAAACCAAAAATTTGTAACCTACATTCCATTTTCATAGCATGTATAGTAGTGGTTATCTTGTAACAACACATATCAATTTGAGTGTGTCATCAACTGTACGCAATAGGAATATTAGTATGTGATCTTCGTAGTGTCAACAAATCAAAAGTAATTGATCTTTCCTAAAACGTAGTTATAGGAGTATAAAAAGCTATCAACGGGGTGTATCAACAACTAACATAATAGGAGTGTCAACAACTCAAAATTCCTAGTAGCAGCAACAATTGTTTTCCCATCAAACATTTTTTTTATGAGAATTTCCAAAGGCCAAGGACGATCCTTCATTCGACACCGTTGGTAAGAAAATATGAGCTTCTAGCTCATGTGGTAGTTCCTTCAGTGATTGAAATACCTCATAGGCATGCTACTTCTCGTTCAGTCACATATGGTGCATATTCAAATTCCCTATTTCTCCATTCAACTAAAGACATCATATACTCCCTTTCACAGGTCTTCCTTCCAAACCTTGTGGTTGGAACTTTTTCCACTTCTTCAAAAGGTTTAATGAATTTCTTCTACTTGGTGGGTGTACTTATCTCTTAACTATTTTTTTCTTCATGGAACTCATATATATCATCCACATTGAATATAATAGAGATATCCAAGTCTCTCAAGAACTCCAATTGGAAGGCATTATAGAAATTTTTTAAAGAATTTTACATGGGCCTATTTCCTTATATTTCAACTTGTTGTAGGTAACCGCAGGAAATATCTCTTTCTATAGATGTGCCATTAATAGTTATCCTTATACAAAAACTTTTTCTCCTCTTTTCAAATATGTTGTTTCATTATACTTGTCATTACCTTGTTCTAGCCTTTTCTTCACTTGTTCATTGATATATTGCATGTTATCTACAAAATTACTTGCGTCAACATTGTTCCTTTCCTCCAAATATGGAAATTGTATCATGTCCATAACACCTTTTTATGACCACCCATAAACAATATTAAATGGAATCTTACCAATTTATCTACTCATCGAATTATGGTATGAAAAATATGCCTCTGTCAAAACCATATCTGACTTGTTTGCGTTTTCACTATTCAAGCTTCTCAACAAATTTTCAAGACTTATGTCCACTACTTCAGTCTTCCCATCTATCTACAAATCATAACATTAATTATATATTAGTTTAGATCCCATTTTCTTCCAAGGTGACACAAAAATATTTCATCTTTGTCTAAAGTAATGGTTCTTGGTAAACCACAAAATATCACTGCTTCCTTGAACAATAAAAAAATGACATCACCAGCATCAATTATCCTCTTTCATGCTATGAACTATTCCATATTCAAAAATTGATATACAAAAATCATAACTTAATCATGTTTCCTTTGGGTTCTTGACATCCCCAAGATAAATTCCATGTTGACATCTTCCTAAGGCCTTTTAGATACTAGTAGTGGAGTATAAAACCCTATATTCTGGCTCCTTCCCTTTTCTAGTTGGAAAACGTTATAACACTCAACAAAATTTCTGACATCATTTTTATACTAGGCCAAAAATTCCTCTCCTTTACCAATTTTGTGGTTTAATCCATGCCAAAATTTTTACCTAAGCCTCCACCATATAGCTACTTGATAAGATGAAGTCACATTTATCCATGTGGAATGTACAATTGTTTATTTCTGAATAAAAACCCTTATTGGATATGGTAATCCAAGAACATGATTTTTTCCATAATCTAAGGTTGTTTACAAGCTATCCAAGCTTCTCCGAAATTGAAAACTTTTGCATACAACTCCATTATTTTCAAATTCGCCATTTCTATTGAAAAAAAGTTGAGTAGAAACACTCTCCTACTCAAAGGATTTGCATCTTTGTTTGACTTTTGAGATCCATGCTTTAGAAAAAATGTATAAATTTGCAAGAATTCAACACATTTAGAATTCCTTTGATTTAACTAACGTTGATTGATGATATATTGTAATTCCTTATTATAAGCAAAAAAATAATTTTCCTTGGGCATCAAAAAGTGTTTCCACTTCAAAACCTACACAATAGCATAAAATTCTTAATCATATAGATAATTCTTCTTATAAGCATCATTCAAATTTTCAAAATAGAATGTTATTAGTTTACCTTATTGACTTAAAGCTTCCCCAACTACTGTCCCACTTGCATCACATTCAAATTGGAATACTTTATCAAAGTTTGGAAGCACCAAAACAGGTTTCTCTGTCACCTTTGTTTTCAGGTATGAAAATGTGATGAGCCTCATAAATGGGTAATTATATGGGCTCATTTTACCTCCTAACCTAGTCAAATCAACCATTCTCTTAGCTTATTACATGATTTACTGATTATATTTATGCTTATGGAGTGAGTTGATTTAGTTATCGTGCCATGTGGTCTAACATGTATTTCATGCAGATTATTGATAGATTTCAAGGTCAAAGTCAAGGATCCAGTGGACAAATGGTAGAAATAAATCGAAGTGGATAGAAGATAGGTCTTATAGGAGGGAATCTTCCTCATCTATTACTCCTCACTTCGAATTCCCCTTCGTTTAGCTCAGAGTACAAGCAGTGCAATCATGCATTAGAAGGCAACCGAGCAAGTGGAGGATGACTGATGATTATTTCGAGTTTTGGGAGCCAAGCCTCCCTTATTTTAAGGAAGTTGTTGGTAGATTCATTTAAATAAGTATAGAGGCCTAGGGCCACATTTTTTCTTATGTAAACTCTGCTCAAATTTCGAGCTTACTATTTTGTGACAGTTTCATGTAATCTTGCTATCGTTTTGAAAATAAAGATGGAATCCTTTTTGAGCTAGCACTGAGTTACCTTAGAAGCATGAATCTCTTGGGTTAGCGCTGAATCCAAGTAGCCAAGATCCTCTTTACTTCTAGTTGTATGCTTTGTTTTAGTTTGTATATTAATTTGTTGTTAGATGTATTTCTCTTATGGTTAAGAATAGGTTACTTTTGATGATTTAGTAGTTTGCTTCCATTTGTGCCTTTTGTAGTAGGTTAAGCAGCAATTAGAAAAGATTCAAAAGGCTAGACATAGTTCCTTGGCCTCTCTTCCTCCCTCTGGGACCATGATTTGAGGTAAAGACTCTCTTGCTTCCCCAAAAACACACATTTTCCTCCTTCATAGGACTTCTAGTGTTTGCATATTTTTAGTAGTTTAATATTCCAGCTTTGCTTTTCTTTAGATCTTCTTCGTCATGCTCACTTCCTGATTTGTAATAGTATTCTTTCATGCTTTCCTTGATCGTAACATTTCTCAGCATTTCCTTTCATAGATCATAGTTTAGATCATTTTTATCCAAAACTCTGTTTTTCCTAAATGCATTCATTTCACCTGTTGCTTGATTTCCTTGGTTGACTATCAGTTTCTATGCAGTAGATCTCTTCCAATGGTAGGTAGCTTATCAACAATCACACCCTCCATATGATCGATGCCCCATAGGTCTCGAAAATGTCACCTCAATTCTACCCTAGTTTACTGAATTTTTCCTTAGAACTTATTCCTTTCTACTTAAGCAAATCCAATAATCTTTCTCTCTCCTAGTGGTTCATGGTAGACCATAGGCACCTTAACACATCCTTCCAACATTCATCCACCTTTTTCACCCACTCTAACACCCTCAAAATAGCGAAAACGTCTCTCGGTCTCCTCCTATAGGCCTCTTGTAGTTTCCCTGTTTTCCTCCTATAGATTTTCTGTATCCTCCTATAGATTTTCCTATAAGATTTCTATTGAAGGCTGAGTGTGGGAAAAGCCTCTAGAAGGCCACTTGAGACCTTCTAGCACCCATCCACACAATCCTACATCCTCTCAAGTCCCAAAACCACCCTTCAATGCCACCTATTCACTGCCACACTCACACACAATAAATTACATGCATGTCAAATTCAAATAGAAATACATAAAAATCCAAAAATATTCTTTTTCTTAATTACTTCCAGAAATAACACAGTTAGATGTTGTTTAGTTCCTTGAGTATGTATTGCCATTCCTTTCATTGTTTTCATAGTTCTTTCTACAAAACTATAATTAGTTGGTTAATTAGGGTTTACTAGGTTGCTATACATTTCAATCTTTCTCCTGTCTGGAATTAGAATAACATCTGTAGAGTAATCTTTCCTTCCTCTCATGACATATAGAGCTTCTTTTGGAATCCATAGAGGTTTCCTTGAGCTGGTAATGATCTTGCATGAGATGACCAAGTGACAGTCTATAGTGAGAACTAGTACTTGGGCATACAACACCGATGCTTCCAAGTTTGTTACCAACTACCGTGATAATAAGAGTAAAGTAGGCAGCCTATGAGTTGCTGCATTATTACTACAATACTAGTGCTCACCACTTTTTGGTGCTATTATTAGGGAAGCATTAGAGTATTCTATGATTACTACTTTCTTCTATTTCCTATTGTAACATTCTGCTAATAGTTCATTTTAGCAAAAGTAGACTAGTCATTTCTTTTCTTTCAAGTTCTGCATTTGTTTGCTTTCCTTTTCAATTCTACAAATTTCATTTCAGCAAGTTCATTTGAGTTAGTTGCAACTTGTTTTGTTCAATCAATTTTAGTTTTTGCAGGTACTATCAATGTGGGGAAGAAGGAACAAAAATCAACCAAAAATATTTCCTTTCATGCCTCATAGGAATAGTGGTAACTCAAGAAAATTTTTGTCGAACACCCCCACTACTTCATACAACCAACCTTCTCTCTCCTTCAGTTGCTAGGATCAAGAAGAACCCTTAGGTGAACAACTAGACATATTTGAAGAACCTATAGGGGAAGAAGAAGAAGAAAACATTTCCTTTGGAGCCAATGGCTGAAACCATAAATGCTAGGTGGAATGGAGAGAGAATATAGGGTACCTTTCCCATTCAGGAGACCAATGGGGACACCAAAATGAAGAATATAATCCCTTCTACCCTACCTCATTTCCATGGTCTGACTATAGAAGATCTTGACACCTTTTTGTTTGAGTTTTCTATCATCTATCAAACTTATGACTATGCAGAAGTTGAAAAAAATTTGAAACTGTTCCCTTCTACTCTCAAGGATGCAACATTGTGTTGGTTCATGGGATTACTTGGTAATAGCATCACAACTTGGGCTCAGATGCAGCAAGCCTTTGAAAACAAGTATCCAGATTGTTGTAGGTCAAAAGATATCAAGGAAGAAATCTTCCAAATGACCATACGAAGTGATGAGTCCCTGGAAGACTATGAAGAGAGCTTCCAGCTCAGTTACAAAAGGGTTGGGTGTACACTTAACCATGAGTCTTTGAAATTAGCCCTGCTCCAGGGAATTCAGGAAGAGCTTTTAGATACCCTCCATCTACTATTCAAGGGAGACATATACCAATTATCTTATGAGGACATAAAGACTATAGAAACCATTCTAGAGCAGCCAGAAAGAAAGCTAAGGGGAGTCAACCCATAGCCAGTACCTCTTCCTCCACCTTGTCCATTGAAGGAGAAATTGGAAACATGCTGGAAGATTTCAAGAGTGAGATGTTGCAGACTCTTGTCATGCAAATGGATACCTTTCATATCAAAAGAAAGCAAGAGGAAGCAGAGAGGGCTTTGGCCATTTTTTACCCTCGATGCACCAAGAGGCATCCTAGGAATGAATGCCCATTGAACTCTATAGAGGTTTGTTCAGTTTATGAAGAAAATCATTGTATAGATAAGTTCCCTTCCTTGTCCGGACTTAAATTTATATATCAAGGGATTGAGGGAGTAACTGAACAAATCTATTATATAAACCAAAGAAGGTCACATGGACCTAGACCATACTATCTAGGGATGTAAGCGACATCTTAGTCATACTACAACCCCAACCAGTTCCCTCCATACCTTCTTATGGTCCCCCTACTCATCCTTCATAGTCCACACCACCTACTTGGTCCTTCACATCTCAATATCATGCCCAACTAGCCACCTATTCATTTCAGTCCTATGCCCAGCCGCAACCTCAGTGGAATGCATCTCATCAGGGGTGGAGATCCCAATACAACTCTCTTCCTACCCTTATGCCCCCACCTCCTACCTAACCACAACCATTACCTTTGGATCCACCAAGGCAACCCAAAATGCCTGCCCAGCCAAATCTGAACCTGAAGAATAGACATGCTCAACAAGTGTATAGTGGAGAACCATCATGCCCAAGTTATGCTGCAGAGATTCAAGAAATCAAATTGTGATCTGGGAAAGTTCTCCTAGATAGCTAGCCTCCACTTAGGAAGGTTGATGAAGATAAAGAGGAAAGAAACCCTAAAGCCAATCCACCCTTTCCTGAGATACTATTTGTGATATTCCAACCTACCCTAGAAGAGACTGTACTCTTGGGAGAATTGAAACATTTATGTGTGAAGATACCACTTCTCCAAGCCATAAAAGATGTGCCTGTATAAAATAGGTTGATCAAAGAGAAGTTCTTTAGGCATCCAGGAAGGTGCAAGGGAGATGCCCCAACCATCAATGTCATAGGAAAACTGTCCAACCTGATGTTGAGGTACGTAATCTATCCAAAATATTTGGACCCTAGAAGCCCAACAACTAATGTCCACATCAATGGCACAATGATCACACATAGCTTGATTGATCTGGGAGTTGCCATTAATGTGATGATGAAGGACATAATGCTAAAAATTAACCTCCAGGGCTCCTTGAGGAAGACCACGATAGTCCTTCAATTAGCAGACTGCTCCACCGTGACCCCTGAGGGGATTGTGGATGATGTGATGGTCTCCATTGATTCTTGGGAGTACCCTATGGATTTCATAGTTCTCCAGCCACAGTTAATATCACTAGGTATCCTCTCATTCTAGGAAGACCTTGGTTGGCTAGGGTCGATTCCTACATTAGTTGTTGAGCTGGGAAAGTGATCATAAGGAATGGGCACATGTCTAGGCAGTTAATTGTATATCCTCTTGCCCAACCCTTGCTAGAACATGATCTACCTCTCTGGTTGGAGGAGGAGGATGAGGATGAAGTTTAATATGCACCACTTTATGCATTAGAAATCGCCATGGGAGGAAAATAGCAATATGAAGATCATATGATTGAAAGTTTGATTTAGAATCCACCTCCCAGCGTATCACCATTAGAAGACATAGTAAGAGAAACCCAAAAAAACCCCTCAGATGATCTATGTGTGTCCCATCCTACTTCTCCTTGTGTCAAAAATATAGAGTTCATCCCAGAAAGAAAATTGAAAATCAATCCATCTCTATCCACTTCCCAGTAGAAGGAACTGTGCAGCCTACTAAGAAAAGATGTAGATGCCTTCGCCTGGCGTTATAAGGAGATGAAGCTAGTGCACCCTTCAATATGTACTCATCATATATACATCAAGGAAGATTGAAAATCAGTCAAGTAGCCTCAAAGGATGATGAATCCAGTGCTTAATGATGTTGTTAAGGAAGGAATGCAAAAATTACTTGATGCAAGATTCGTTTATCCCATCTCTGACAGTGAATGGGTCTCTCCTTTGGTGTTAGTGCCAAAGAAAAATGGTAAGTGGAGAAACTCTGTTGACTATCAGGAATTGAAAAAAACCACTAAAAAGGACCATTTTCCTTTACCTTTCATAGATCAAGTGTTAGATAGTCTAGTAGGGAAAAAAAATTTCTCCTTCCTAGATGGGTTTAGCGAGTACATTCAGATTCAAATCAGCCCAAAAGACCGATCTAGGACCACTTTCACTTGTCCTTGGGGTAGTTTTGCATATCAGGTCCTTCCTTTTGGTTTGTGCAATGCTCCATCCACTTTCCAAAGAGTGGTATTGAGTATATTTCCTGAACTGGTTCATCATGCAGTAGAAATATACATGGATGATTTTACTCCTTATGGCTTTGACTTTCAAGAAGCTTTATCTAACCTAGGAAAATTTCTAGATATGTGTATTGAGATGAACCTATCCGTCATTTTGGAAAAATGCAAATTCTTGATGATTGAAGGGACCTTGTTAGGTCATGCAATATCTCAACAAGGACTAGAGGTGGACCCCAATGAAATTGCCATCATCCAAAGGGTTGCACCTCCTCAAAAGGTGAGAGATGTTAGAAGTTTCCTAGGCTTATCTAGATATTAGAGAAGATTCATTAAAGACTTCAGCAAGATAGCCTCTCCTTTGTTTGGCCTCCTAGGTAAATATGTTGAGTTCATATGGTCAGAAAAATGTCCAGAAGCCATAGATACCTTGAAAAGAAATCTAGTGACTGCCCCAATTCCTAGAGGTCAAAATTGGGCCCTACCACTTCACATTCATACAGATGCCTACAACGCAATAGGAGCAGCCTTAGGGAAAGTTGATGAAAATATACCTTATGCCATATACTTTATAAGCAAAAACTTGTCAAAGGCAGAGTTAAACTGTACAGTGATCGAGAAGGAACTCCTAGATGTTGTGCATTCCTTAAATAAATTTAGACATTATACCACAGGCTATCAAACCTTTATGCACACCGATCATTCTACAATTAGATATTTAATGAACAAACCATATGTAAATGCTTGTATTATTAGATGGTTGCTTTTATTGCAGCTTTGATAATCCTGGTAAAGAGAATGTTATTGCTAACCTTTTATCTAGAGTAAATTTTCTTGTAGGTGAAGAACGAATGGTGGAGGACTAAATGCCAAATGAACACCTATTTTCTATATTAGTACTGTTTCCATGGTTTGTTGATATAGAAAACTACCTGGTTTTAGCACAATTTTCGCCACACCTATCCTTAAAATAAAAGAGCAAGATAGTAAGGAAAAGCGCCCCTTTCACCTGGATTGGGGGAAATCTCTTTAAACTTGGCCCAGATTAGATTCTCAAATGATGTGTCAGGGAGGAGGATGTATTTGACATCCTCATGACCTATCATGATGGGCCTTGTGGAGGTCATTTTGCAGCAAAAAGAACTACCTTCAAGATATTTCAAGCAGACTACTACTCGCCCACTATTCATTAGGATTTGAGGAGATACATGAGCCAATGTGATCGTGTCAGAGGATGGAGAAACCTACTCCAAAGGATGATATTCCCATGCAACCTCAAGTGACCTTTCAGTGATTTGAGAAGTGGGGCATGGATTTTGTATCCCTTCCTCAAAGCAGAAACAATACATCATTGTATGCACCAACTATCTGGCAAAGTGGGTAGAGACAAAAGCAACCAAAGAAGTGACAGAGGAAAAATTAGCGGTGTTTTTGAGAGAAAACATATTCTACAAGTTAGGTATCCAAGAGTGTTGGTCATAGATCAAGGTAGTCTATTCATTGCCAACCTGATTAAAGACCTTCTCACACAACATAAGATCAGGCATAGGACTTCCACCCCTTACCATCCACAAGCCAATAGCCAAGTGGAGGTCACTAATAGAACATTGGAAGTGATCCTAATCAAGGTAGTGAGTAGCAACATGAAAGACTGGGCAGACAGATTAGTCTAGGCCACTTGGGCCTACAACAGATGGAAGACCACCACAAAGTTCACACCCTATGAATTGGTCTATGGGAAGAAGGCTTTCCTGTCAATAGATTTTGAGTACAATACACGAAGGATGGTAGCTCAGCTAGAACTACACCTGAGCCATGCACAAAAAGAGAGATTACTTTATCTCAATGGATTGGATGAATACAGATTGCAAGTCCTTCTCCATACAGAGGTAGTTTAACTTCAGAGAAAGATATAACGTGACAAAGCTATCAAGGAGAAGCAATTCCAAGAGGGAGATTGGGCACGACTCTATGATTCAAGATACAAGGATTTCAAAGGCAAGCTAAGCATAATAATGGCTAGGACCCTACCCTGTGGAGAAATGCAATGACAATTGTTTATTTTTTATCAGAACCATTGATGATGAAGCCATCCCCATGCTTGTAAATGGAAATCGGTTGAAAATCTACAAGAAAACCCTCTCCAAGCGAGAGTTTATTGAAGATATGAATAAAATAGTTATGGTAGTGGAGCATATCTTAGCTTCCACTTCACCCACTCAATGAAGAGAAAAGAATAAAAAAAATGACTCAGGTGAAAACCTCCATGAGGCGCTTGAGTCCCATAATTGGGTTGAAAACCTCTTCTGAGGTGACCCAGTGATGTCAAAAAAAGGAGAGAAAAAAGAATGATATCCCTGGGTGAAAACCTCCCTTGGAGGTGCCCAGGGTAGGAAATTAGGGTGAGAACCCCTCTGATGCACCGTAGCTGTTTTTCAAAAAGAAGAAAAAATAAAAAGAAAAAGAGGAGAAAGAAATATATATATATAGATATATATAGATATATATATATATATAATATATATATATAATATATAATATTATATATATATAGATTATATATATATATATATATATATATATATATATATATATAATATATATATATATATATATATATAATATATATTTTTTGCATTGCAATTTTGCAAGAGGACTACAGGGAGGAGAAGAAGGTGCCAAGGGGACCCTGAAATTCATACCATCATCCATCTCATATTCTCCACACCTCCCCCCATAATGTTTGGCATTTATTTCACTCTACTATACCTCTTTTTCAAAAACTGTATTTTCTACAAGAGGCTCTGTGTTTTCTACAGGGGACTTCTGTAGGAATTATAGAGAGCTAGAAGTGGCTACAAAAGGTAGTTTGAGGGACAAAGAAGCTTCATGAAGAACCCATAATCACTCCTATAATATTTGAACCTACTTTCTATCATCTCCAAAGTTGCACCACATCCCAAGCATCATTTTTATTCTTGTATAAGAAAAACACACAAAAAAAAAATCAGTTAAAAAAAAAACAAAAAAACAAAAAAAAAAGGAAATGAGAGGAAAAACCACCATCCACCTCACCTGAAGCCTACCTACTACCTCTCCATATTTATCTACACCACTGGCATCATCCTCGAACTCCAAGAATAGAAAGAAGCTGAAGTTTCAAGGGGAGAAGGAGCTACAGGAGCTCCTGTAGGAATTCCTATAGCAGCTAATCCCATAGAAATCTAGCACCAACAGCAAGAGAGTGCAAACATGAAGGTTGAACAAGAACCTAAAGCTTAGATCCAACTAGATAAGGACCTACACAAGCACACAATCACACATCAGCAAGTAGAGACAACATGCGAAAATGGAAATAAAAGCATGCAACAATGAAAGCCACAACACCTCAGAGCAAATACATTCGGATAACAGGTAAGTAGCTAAGTCACTCCTTTGTTTGCATTTCTATAATTAGATGTCATGTAAAAGAAACAATATGGTTGAGGTTGAATGAGGGAAAGGTGGCCAGTTAACTTTGCCACCTTCATCTAGTTGACTCCACTCATTCGAGATGTCACTCAAATGTGCACACAGTGAACTCCAGCACAAGATGCCAAGGACAGGTAGTGGAGGAAGTGTGAACTCTGATGCAATAATGAGGGATGATTACAAGGAGGAGCCATGATGACAAGGCAGCTGGGGAAAAATGGTTTGAACATGGCCAACATATATCTTGCCGGCTTAGCAATCATCACTGAAAATATCCATAAAGGGTAATAAATACTCCTCCCTGGGCATTCTCACCACCTTGTCTTTCATTCTCTCCTTGTAACTCAGCTACAACAGTCTCCTTGTGCCCCCATAACCTCGTAACCACTGTCCTCCATCAATCTCTCCCATATTCTTGCTCTCAACATTTTCTACAGGAGCACCTACAAGTTTTCTACAAAAGAACCTGCTGGAAAACTACAGGAGCGACAACAGGCTCCTACAAGAGGGGGAGTGAGTCATTTTGAAGAGAGAAAACACAATTTTTAGCATGATTTTTGGTCTGAGGTAGGATTAATGCATGCCCCCTGCTGAATATTAGTATATGAAAGAAGTGGTCTCATTTAAGGAGGAAATAAGTCTTTAGGAGAGGAGAAAATACATAATAAAAAAATTCTACTTATTTAAAAAAAAACATGGTCTCCTATGTTTCTCTTTTTTTCTCAAAATTCTTTGTCTCCACCTCCATAGTTGGTTTTCCAAAAGAGTATAGACAATATGACAATAGGTTTTATGAGGAAGGAGCACACTAACTCCACTAGGCTCCATTCACATCCTCAAATTGTGGACATCTTCACAAGGGAAATATAGATGGATTTATTTGAGAAATTTCAATGGTGTGATGAGGAAATTGCCTAAGAGATTGCTCTCTCTCTGGTCCCTCACGTGAGAACTCATGCCATTGTCACCATTAGAGGTCCTTCCATGGGGATAACCCCTGAATTTATCAATAAGGTCACTACATTTTCTCTTTGGATGCCTTGGAGTAAAGGTGAGAATACAATTGGCCAGCTGCCAAGACGAACTTTTCCAAAATAATGAAACCCCTATAGAAGATAAAAATGGCATTAGAAGGGCTAGCATGCCATATCCCTGGGATGAGGTTAGCTATAAAATAATCAAATACATTTCCTTCGAGGGGAGGTACAACATTATTTATGGTTATGAATTTAGAATCCTCCAAGAATTAAGGTATGGCATGAACACTCGAGTACCTCAGAAGCTCAGTATCCCTTACTTCGTCCTAAAGTCCCACATTGACTCCAGTACCAACATACAAGTAGGAAATTTAGAGTAGCTAGCTCACCATGGCTTAATCAAAATCCTAGAAGAGGAAGCCCTCCATACCTTTACACTCCCTATAGCATGGGATGTTTTCCGAAACATGATAGCTAGGAATGACATAAAGGCCTTAACCTATGATGTCAGTCCTACTAGTAGTGAGTTGGAAGAACAACAAAGGGGAGAAGGTGGAGCCAGGAGTGGCATAGAAGAAAATGAAAGGAAGGAGGAAGGAACTGAGATAGAGGAGGAGAGAGCTAAAGAAACATAGCAGGAAGAGACAGAAAAAGAGCCAGAGAAGGCAGAGAAAGGAGAAGAGTCCCTTGAGACTTTGGAAAGGGAGGCAATAGCTACCCTCACTTCCCTCAGTACACCAATCAAGCCAAAGCCAAAGAGGAAAGGATAGACCTCCATGTATTTGAAGGCTAGGAAGAGCACAAGAATTAAACCAGGCAAACCTTAGCCCTTTTCAAAAGTGCCAATTACCATTGATGATTCACCCTCTGCCAAGGGAAAAGAATCTCCTTCAAAGTCACATATAACATATGAAAGGGGGACTCCTAGATCTTCCACGTGGAGGGAAAAGGTAGTACTATAAGACCCAGAAACAGGCCTACAAGAGGCTTAGACAGTTGTACAAGAGACATTGTCAAAACTAGAGGAGACCCAAAAGCTTGAAAAAAGGATAGAAGGATAGCCACACGTGAAGGAGGAAGCAACAAAGATATAAGAACCTGATCCCTAGCCTAGTCATGCCTCCTATTACAATCCACTTGAGGGAGGAAGGATAACCCCATAGAAATTTACAATTCCACTATTTTTTGAATTGGAGAAGGAAAACAAACTCAGGGAAATGGGTAGAGAATTGAGTGCTCTCAGAGACAGGGAAGGAATTACAAGAAGCTGCCTTGAAACTAAAAATGAATTGCTAAGGAGGTAGCTGCAACAGAAATATACATAGGTGGCATACATGGCCAACTTATCCATGGAGGCGTTGCAATGCAAAAGACCAGCCAAATTCTATGGCCTCTATCTAAAGTACCAATGGTTATAATTCCAAATAAATACTTTGGCATAAAGAGGCACAATGCCTTTCCAATTTACAAGCAGTTCATGGACCTATGTGACCAAATCACCTTAAAGGATAAGGCAAATAAGGAAAAATGCTACATACACAACATGGCCCTCATAGACATGAATGTGTGGGATCCCAAATCCAAGCTAGCGGACCTACAATTAGTGGCCATGACCTCATGCATAAACCATGAAAAAATGAGGGTAGCAAAAATAAAATGATTGATGATGAAGGAGTGGAATGAGCCATTAATGACAAGAGCTAAGCCATCAGATGCTATGGCACTCATTACCACACACAACCTGCTTGCTAATGACCCTCAGATTACTCCTAGATATGTCACCAATCAAGCACAAGCCATTGCACACTTTGAGGATATGCAAAGGCTACTTGGGGATGATTGTGTGCATGCATGCATGAGGAGATGGAACACATTACCACACAGTTTGTAGATTAGGGAATATAATTCCCCCATGAGGTTGAAGGAGGCATTGAAAAGAGTGCCAATGTAGAAGCACTCCATGCAAAGGCTGAAGGTCAACTGGATTGACCTCGAACTAAGTCTCCCACTACTGCTAGGCATGATGGAAGGAAGAAGAGAAGAATAAGAGGAGTAGTAGTGGAAGGACATAGAAAAGAAGACAAGATTCTATGGCAAAGAAGAGCAAACCACATCAGAAGCCTGGGATGCTAGGGGGGTCATCATGGTTATAAAAAAGGAGGAGATTGACTAGTTTGCTTAGAGGATGAGAAACACCTTCAGTAGGGGGTGATGATGAGCCTCATAAATGGGTAATTATATGGACTCATTTTACCTCCTAAATGTTGGAAATAATACTGGGGGGGTGAATCAATATTAGTTAAGTCAATAATCTTTTCTTTTCTTACTCAATTTCATATATGCTACTTCAATGAAGGTAACCCGGATGTGTACCCAACTCTGATTAAGGAAATAAGCGTATATCCAACAAAATAATGATTCTGTTAATTCATCATATGTGAACTTTAATGTGAGTATCAGATCTTTATTAAACATCAAATAGTAACCATGTGCAGTTACTAACAGAAAGAACCATCACACATAAGCATCACACATGAACACCAAGATGTAAGGTGGAAACCCAATGTCGGTAAAAACCACCTGCTTCTTTCATCTCTATATTCTTTTAATCATAAGAAAATTTGTTTACAATAATGTACTGGTGTAGACTCATACCAATACGTAGGCTTCTACTTGCAGATGGCTACAACCGTCTTTCGTTCTCTAGATTCTACTAGAAAGGAGCTACAATCCCCTAGCTCTTGTACTAGCTGATATATTTACTAGTACGTAGGTGTGACCTAGAGAAGGCTACGACCTTCGTTTTTCCTCCAGGTACCACATTTCATAAATTTTCAGATTGGATACTCTTGGAATACAACACCATAATCTGGAGGCCACGTTTCATCCAGTTTTCTTACTAGACCCATCAATACCATTAAAGCACAAAATCAATTACCACTTGCATCATCAATCTCTGAATCACCCAACACTGAATCACTAAAATCCTGTCAAAAAACATAGTCACGAAAAAAAGAGCAGAACACATAACTCTACAACAATATTCAGAGCCAACTGTATCATCAAAAATCATGCATCCGAGTGCATATGCTACTTGGAAGAGTCAAACCAGTGTGTATACACAACTTCACCAAAGAGAACCAATGTATATGCCATCAAATACTTACTTATAACTTCACTGCACTTCCTGATTTCAGACATACCTAGATCATTACATATACAAGGATAATGCGTGCGTTAGCAATGAGATCTAGTCCATCAGATCACATAAAGATAACTCATTATGATCCTGATCCATTATTAGATATCATCCATCAACTTCGATGCTAATCACAATCAACCAATCTGAATATGTAGAATACTAACACTAGTAAATAGTCAAGAGAACTCAAAACTTTGCATCAACAACCAAAACCACCTATAATTTCAAATATCACAGTTCGTATGGTATACGCTACTTAGATGTATCTGACTTACATGTATATGCACTTTTATCAATGTCAACCAGCATATACATCTATAAGTATTCATGCATAATTTTGCAGCTATTCTAGACTTGAGTTATACCCAGATCATAATATTTATAGAACATTACATGCGTCAGTATACAAATCTAGAATAAGCATTATCAAACCATATAGAGATGATCCATTCCAAGCCATAAGACATCGATCCATCATTAGACCATGTCCTCCATCAACCGCTGAGATTCCTCCTTGGCTCAGATCAAGCAAAGCATCATAAACCCATAATCTGCATACTGGATCTCACACTTCATCATATATTCGAGACATGCTCAATGCCTTTGCCTAATGATCTTCTATGCCTTTTATAGTCTTAGGCCTTACTCAATACCATGGTCCAAAAGCATGTAAGACCAATACCTTGGACCCAATACCTGGGGTCAATACCTCTGACCAAATACCATGGAAAAATACCAAAATACCATGGACCAAAACCAATTTTTCCAACATGTATGTGCTTTTCCTTGCATGAAAGTGTGTATATACGGATACGTGCCTTTTGGTCCACTACCCCGCGTGTATACGCAGCTTGGTCAAGGGGAACCTACATATACCTTTCTTTCTTCATTCTTGTTGTTTACCTGCTACATTGTGATATTTCATCTAAGAGAGTTGCCTTCTGAACTGATTCCTTGAAGCTGCCATGCATTTCATCACATATATAAATATTACTATCATGCATTGTATCACATTTAATATCTCTTCTGTAGATTCATCTAGTTACGATGTACAAGTGAGTTGTTCCACTGCAAGTCGGTTGCCATTAGGTACAACACATGCATCATAATGCCAACAATCTCCCCCTTTGGAATTGATGGCAACAAGAACACCAAGTCACTCTCCCCCTTTGACATCAAGGGCAAAGGGTGAACCAATATCTTCTCCCCCTAAGAGTAGAAGACTTTCATATCTGAACAATTGAATATTAGAGATGCTCCCCCTAGGCACATGATGAATTCTTTGATTGAACTCCCCTTTTGTTCATGCTGAGATGTACTATATCATCCATTCTCCCCCTGAGCACATGTAGAGTCTGCACATATTTTCAAGAAAATAACATGAATCTATAACTCAACTATGTGAGTTTGACCTTCCTATCATCAATGCCTCATGCATATTTTCATTCTCCTAATCAAGTGAGGATAAACTTGACTCATCCACTCAACCAAGTGGGGATATACCAAATACCAATTGTTTATACATGGCTGAAATATTACATCATCCTTCCCATGCATAATGGGGATACAAATTACATCATATGACCAAAAGGGATTCATCATATGACTACAATAGAAGAAGTCAAACTATTACATCATGGGTCTTGATATGACCTTTACATTGAATGATATACATGACATTTATAACAAAGACCAAACATATAAACAAGATCATGATAACTATCATACATAATGTATGATCTACTCCATAAGCCTCTGTCAACAACATCCAGACTAACAACTTGTACATGTCCATTAGTGTAGATATTATCACCTTGCAACAAGGTATGTTTGCATATAGATATCAACTCATCCTTTTGAACATTATCATAGCCTTTCATAAATGAATTCTGCATATGTCATACAAAATCATTCACATTATATCATATGTGAAAAATGCCATAGTCATCACATCATCATCAAGATCTGCATGATCTTTTATATCATCCATGTATCATCGCTCGGGAACATCCCTCATCTGATAATCATCAATCAACATATGTGAGTATCAGCCTATCATCATATAGGTAAGAACTCATCATCATCATGTCTCCAACAATGCAACTTTGAGTAATGATCCATGTATCCAACATACTGAATATAGCACTATGTATCTAGCAAACCTTGAGCTCAAGATATTCTGTCAAGACTTCTTGATATCATTAACAACAACAATCCTCAACGATGTGAGAGCCCAGAAATATAGGAATCCTACATCATAACTATATTATATGATCTTTATCCATATGACAATAGCATCATATGAGTGACTTATCATCAAGTAATGAAGTTGTGTATTCATGCTTTGTACTTCTCCTTATCCTTATGAATATCACCATGTAAGTAACATATAATCATCATCAGAGAATCATCCACAAATCTGATCTGAACACCAACTATTTAACCCCAAGAATCATATGAGATTTTGTCATGGGAAACTCATAACCATGTCATAGCAGGATGTATCATTTAGCCATATAAGAATCACCACCAAGGACTTCTAACCATAATGCCAACAATGCATTATTCAAAGCATATGATTCCCCTAAACTTATGCCATCTATTCACTGTCAGATGTGATCATGCATATATCAGCAAGAAGTAGCAAGGCATCATCATCATCAAGTTAGGATCAAAAAAACTTCTAAACATCTTATGAGTACAAGGACATTTCCACACAACATCAACATATTGTAACGATTATCAAACACAAAAATAATTGACTGAACCATATTGGACCCTTTTTCTTGAGTCTGTCCCACTACTTTCCAACATATACGCTACTGTGCAGCTTCTAACTCATGTATACTTTGACTTGCCTTCATGGAACTTGCGTATGAGATTTAGAACATTGAGGTTCCAAACTTTCAACTTCCTACGAGTCTATCATGTCTATATACTCTGATATGCCACATCTTTCTAACTGTACTTCCTTTTTCTTCCATATCTTTGACTGTGGTGATGTTTTCTCCTTTCGGTATGGTGCCCTTACTTTGTTCCTGCATTCCTTTGCTATATGTCCAAGCTTGTTACGTGCATAACATCTTACATGTCTCATATTCCTTCTGTAGCAATCAACATCTTTGTGACCAAACATATTGCAAGAAAAAAAATATTCCTTAAAGTACCTAGAACGTGATGATCTTTCTGTGTAATGGTCTTGAAACATTCTACTTCTGCATCTGGTTGCAACATGTCCAAAATTATGACATACATAACATTCAACATTATTCATTGGAGGAAATAACTGATTATCACTTCCATAGTTAGGAGTAAAAGATTTTCTTTCAAGAATTTCTTTCCTTGGTTGTTGATGGGATTGACCTCTCATCTCCTTGTTGAGCATTTTAGATTTTGCACTAGATTTTCTTGTCTTACTTTGTTAACTAGATTCACCTTCAATAGATTCATGAAAACCAAGACCAGTTTTGATATCAGGAGACGTTTGACTACTAAGAATATCATCGAAGGTCTTAGTACTATCTTGAAATCTTAAGAGCTTATCCTTTTCTTCTAATTATCTTTTAGAATGTTTACCTCAACCTCATGTTGCTCTTCCTTTTCAACATATTTCTTCTTGATAATTCCTTAAGCTTTTCTTCCTTCTTCCAACTGATGTCTTAATTCAAGAACTTTGTTTCCTTGTTTTTCAGGAGCTTGGAGTAGTTCTTTATTCTTCTTATTTGATTCTACAAGATCTTCTTTTAGCGAGAGGATCTTAGCTTCAAGACATTCATAGTAATTGGATCTATCTCTGAGTTTCTTGATTGTTGTGCTCCTTTCATTTACTTCATTTCTTAATGATGTCACTTCATCCAGTAGATTTTGACATTGATCTTCCTTTTCCTTGAATAGATTCCTTACCTTGTTTTCTTCCTCTAGTTGAGCTTTTACTTTGGTAGCTTCTTCTTTCGAGGTACATTCCCTTTTGTCCAATAGATCTTGTTGATCTGTAATTTTGTCCGTAAGCCTTTTAAATTCTACATCTATTTGATATCTTTCTTCCTCTCCCATAAGAGAAAATTTAGTTGTATCGCTATCACTTTCATAATCTTCAAAGGGATGGAGAAATATATCACTAGAAGATAACAAATTCATAGCTGATAGTTCTTTTGCTTCTTTATTCTAAGGTGATTCTGAATCTAAACTGTTGCTTCCACATATTCCCCAATTGATTCTTCCACTGTGATAGTTCCTCTGAGATATCTTCTTCTTCTCAGGTGCTTTCTTCTTTAGCTTCTTTCCCATTTTTCTATGGATCTCCTTTAAGCGATCAAGCTTCTACCAAAGGACTTGCTCTGATTCCAATTGCTGGAAATAATACTAAGAGGGGGGGGCAGTGAATCAATATTAGTCAAGTCAATAATATTTTCTTTTCTTACTCAATTTCATATACACTACTTCAATGAAGGCAACCCGCATGTGTACACAACTCTGATTAAGGAAACAAGCGTACGTATATCCAACAAACTAATGATTCTGCTAATTCATCATATGTGATCTTTAATCTCAGTATCAGATCTTTATTAAACATTAAACAATAACAATGTGTAGTTAATAATAGAAATAAGCATCACACATGAACACTGAGATGTAAGGTGGAAACCCAATGTGGGTGAAAACCACCTGCTGCTGCCATCTTTGTCTTTTTTTAATCATAAGAAAATTTATTTACAACAATGTACTAGTGCAGATTCATACCAGTATGGAGGCTTCTACCTGCAAAAGACTACAACCTCCTTTCGATCTTCAGCTTCTACTAGAAAGGTGCTACAAACCCCTAGCTCTTGTACTAGTCGATATATTTACTAGTATGTAGGTGCCAACCTACACAAGGCTACAACCTTATTTCTTCATCCAAGTACCACGTTTCATAAATTTTAAGATTGGATACTATTGGAATACAACACCATAATCTGAAGGCCATGTTTCATCCAATTTTCTTACTAGACCCATCAATAACATTGAAGCACAAAATCAATCACCACTTGCATCATCAATCTTTCAATCACCCAACATTGAATCACTAAAATCCTATCAAGAAACATAGTCACCAAAACACAGAGTAGAACATAGAACTCTGCAAAAATATTCAGAGCCAACTGTATCATAAAAAATAATACATTAGAGGGTATACGCTACTTGGAAGAGCCAAACCAGCATGTATATGCAACTCCACCAAAGAGAACCAACGTATATGTCATCAAATACTTACTTATAAATTCACTGCACTTCTTGACTTCAGACATACCCAAATCATTACATATACAAGGATAATACGTGTGTTAGCAACCGGATATAGTCCATCAGATCAGATAAAGATAAGTGATTATGATCTTGATCCATTATTAGATCTCGTCCATCAACCAATCTGAATATGCAGAATACTGACACTAGTAAATAGTCACTAGAACTCAGAACTTTGCATCAACAACTAGAACCCCCAATAACTTCAAATGTCATAGTTCATATGGTATATGCTACTTAGATGTATCTAACAAGCGTGTATACATGCTTTTATCAAATTCAAACAGCGCATATGTCTGTAAGTATTCATTCATAATTTTGCAACTATTCCAGACTTCAGTTATACCCAGATCATAATATTTACAAAACATTACATGTGTCAATATACAGATCTAGAATAAGCATGATACAACCATATAGAGATGATTCACTCCAAGCCATAAGGTCTCGATCCATAATTAGACCTTTTCCTCCATCAACCGCTGAGATTCCTCCTTGGCTCAAATCAAGCAAAGCATCATAAACCCATAACCTGCATACTGGATCTCACACTTCATTAGATAATCGAGACTTGCTGAGTGCCTTTGCTTAATGATCTTCTGCTCCTTTTATAGTCTTAGGCCTTACTCAATACCATGGTCCAAAACCATGTAGGACCAATACCTGGGGTCAATACCTCAGACCAAATACCATTGACCAATACCAAAATACCATGGTCCAAATACCATGGAGAAAAACCAAGTTTTCCAACATGTATGTGCTTTTCCTTGCGTGAAAGTGAATGTGTGCCCATACGCGCCTTTTGTTCTGCTAGCCCACATGTATACGCAGCTTGGTCAAGGGGAACCTGCGTATACCTTTATTTCTTCATTCTTGTTGTTTACCTTCTATATTGTGATCTTTGATTTGAGAGAGTTGCCTTCTGAACAGATTCCTTGAAGCTGCCCTGCATTTCATCACATCTATAAATACTACTATCATCCATTCTATCACATTTGATATCTCTTCTGTAGATTCATCTAGTTACCATGTACAAGTGAGTTGTTCTGCTACAAGTTGGTTTCCATCGAGTACAACACATGCATCATAACGCCAACACTAATCTAGTCAAAACAACCATTCTCTTAGCTTATTACATAATTTAATGATTATATTTTTTCTTATAGAGTGAGTTGAGTTAGTTATTGTGTCATGTGGTTTACTATGTATTTAATGTAGATTGTTGATGGATTTCAAGGTCAAATTCAAGGATCGAGTGTAAACATGGTAGAAATAACTCGAAATGGATATAGCAGAGGACTTATAGGAGGGAATCGACCTCATTTATTACTCCTCATCTCGAATTCCCCTTCATTTAGCTCAGAGTACAAGCAGTCGAATCATGCACTAGAAGGCAGC
The DNA here is from genome assembly GCA_000404065.3 of Pinus taeda. Classification (NCBI taxonomy): domain Eukaryota; kingdom Viridiplantae; phylum Streptophyta; class Pinopsida; order Pinales; family Pinaceae; genus Pinus; species Pinus taeda. The sequence continues at coordinate 69,559 of APFE030974183.1, read as the reverse complement.
TGAGCAAGTGGAGAATGACTGATGATTATCTCGAGTTTTGGCAGCCAAGCATCCTTGATTTTAAGGAAGTTGTTGGTAGCTTCATTTGTATAAGTAGAGAGGATTATGGCCTCCCTAGGGTAAGATTTTTGCTCATGTAAACTCTTCTCAAATTTCAAGCTTATTATTTTGTGATAGTTTCATGTAATCTTGCTATTGTTTTGAAAATAAATATGGAATCCTTTTTGAGGTAACACTGAGTTACCTCAGAGGGTTGAAGCTCATGGGTTAGGGTCCAATCCAAGTAGCCGAGCTCCTCTTTACTTGTAGTTGTATGCTTTGTTTTAATTTGTAGACTAGTTTGTTGTTAGATGTATTTCTCTTATGGTTAAGAATATGTTGCTTTTGATGATTTAGTAGATTTCTTCCATTCGTGCTTTCTATAGTAGGTTAAGCAACAATCATAAAATATTCAAAAGGCTAGAAATAGTGCCTTGGCCTCTCTTCCTCCTTCTGGGACCATGATTTGAGGCAAAGACAGTATTTTTTCCCCAAAAATATAGATTTTCCTCCTTCATAGGGCTTCTAGTGTTTGTAACAGTTTAGTAGGTTAATAGTCCAACACTGCTTTTCTTTAGATCTTCTTCATCATGATCACTTCCTAATTTTCAATAGTCTTCTTTCATGCTTTCCTTACTTGCAGAATTTCTAAACGTTTCCTTTCATAGATCATAGTTTAGATCATTTTTATGCAAAGATCTATTTTTCCTAAATTCATTCATTTCATCGTTGCTTGATTTCCTTGGTTTACTATCAATTTCTATGTGGAAGATCTCTTCCAGTAGTAGGCCAACTTATCAGAAATCACAACCTCCATCTGATCCATGCCTTAATAGTTCATGGTAGACCATAGGCACCCTAAAACCTCCTTCGAACCTTCATCCACCTTTTTCACCCACTCTCACAGCCTCAAGATAGTGAAAACTGCTCTCAGCCTCCTCTTGTAGATTTCCTATGTCTTCCTATAGATTTTCCTGTAGGCTTTCTCTTGAAGGCTAAGTGTGGGAAAAGCCTCCAGAAGGCCAACGGAGACCTCCTAGGACCCACCCACACCATCCTACATCTTATGAAGTCCAAAAAATGCCCTTGAACACCACCTATTCACCGCCACACTCACATACAATAAATTACATGCGTGTGAAATTCACATAAAGATACATAAAAAACCAAAAATATGTTTTTTTCTTAATTATTTCTAGAAATATCATAGTTAGATGTTGTTTACTTCCTTGAGTAGGTAATGGCATTCCTTTCATGGTTTTCATAGTGCTTTCTGCAAATGTAGAATTATTTGGTTAACTAGCATTTACTAGGTTGCTTTACATTTCATTCCTTCTCCTATCTGCAATTACAATAGCATCTGTAGAGTAATATTTCTTTCCTCTCATCACATATAGAGCTTCTTCTGGAATCCATATAAGTTGGCTAGATCTCCTAGTGATCTTGTGCCAGTTGACCAAGTGACAACCTCCAGTGAGAACTAGTACTTGTGCATACAACACTGATGGTTCCAAGTTTGTTACGAACTCACGGTTTGATAAGACTAAAGTAGGTAGCTCAGGAGTTGCATCATTATTGCTGCACTACTTTTGCTCACCAAAATGCTTTCCCTATAGTTTTCTCCATTTGAAATTCCCTTTTCTCATGAACTTAGTGAGTATTGAATAAATCTGGATGAAATTCACGATGAATTTCTAGTAGAAGTTTGCAAACCCATGGTAGCTCGTCACCTTAAAAGCAGACTAAAGAGTTAGCTAATCCAAGATATCGTTCACTGTTTTAGAATCCATCTTCTACCCGTCCTTGGATATCTCAAATCCCATGTACACTAACTCATCTTACATGAATGTATATTTCTTTAAGTTGATCAACAATTTCTCTTTGTTCAATTGCTAGAACACTTGGCTTATATGTTCCAAGTGCTCCTCTTTTCTTTTGCAAAAAAATAAAATGTCATCCAAGTATACTACAAAAAAATTTCACAATAATGGTTTGAAGGCCTCATTAATGAGCCTCATGAATTTACTAGGGGCATAAGCTAACCTAAATCGCATAACCAACCATTCAAATAATCCATCCATTGTCTTGATGGTTATCGTGTTAATCACTCTAGAAACAATGCACATTCTCCATTCACCTATCTTACTCAGAGTCAATATTGCTAGTACAACACATGGAATCAAAGTCTCTCTTATGAATCATGTATTAAGAAACTTATGTACCTAGTTATTTATCTCCTCAATCTTTGTTTGAGTCATCTTATAAGGTTTCTTTTTTAATAAGGTCGATCCAAGAATGAAGTCCATTTGGTGAGAAATAACTCATGAGAGGTAATCCTTTGAGTAATTCATCTAATAGGGACTTAATTTATGTAGCAATGGTTTGTAACTCCACTTCCTCTCACATAGCCTTTAGAATCACTATCGAACATAATTTTTCCCTTCTTCCTTCATTCTCAAACTCCTTGGGTGAACACACCATGATCTTGTTGTTACACATGCTTATACCTAGATATCTTCCTATTGTTTGAACTATATTTTACAACATTGGGGTGATTTTATACTATTGTCCATGATCTATATACTCATATGTGTTTTCCCAATTATCATGGCGAAATTTTCTATCAAACAACCATGGCCTTCCAAGGCATATGTGGCATGCATCCATGTCAACAACATCACACAATTCTTTCTTCTCAAGGCTACCGATTTCAAAATTTAATAAGCATTGCTTAATCATAGCCAATCATTTCCATTTTTCTAAGCATTAGACTTTCTATGGATTTGGGTGGACTAAAATTTTTAGTTTTAGCTTTCCCATGAATTTAGTACACACTAAATATTTAGTGCTTCCACCATATATAACCAAGTTACAAAAATTTCATTGGACGTTACATTTAATTTTGAAAACTTTCCTTCATTGTTTTAGTTATTCCACTATATTTTCCTTGAGCTTGAGCAGTATTCTTTGAAGCATCAAGTTTTCTCCCTCTTCTTACTGAATTACAACCACATTTTCTCTAGGAGTGAAAGCTTCGTTAACTTTCTTGACTTGTGTATTGGTTTCACCTCTTCTCCCTTAAATTTTTCCTTCTAGGTGCTTGGATTTCTTATTTCCTTCAACTCCACAATGATAACAAATAATTACATACTTACCCTTTCTTCTTCCAATAATTCCTCTACTTCTTCCAGCTTTATTTCCACCTCTTCCACCTTGACGATTGATGTAATCTTCTTCCTTTTCAATTACTACAATAGTTCATGCCTTAACTCTACCTGTAAAACCTCTTTCTCTACCTTTTCACTGCGTTTTCCTATTCAAATTGTCCTCTACCTTCAAGGAAATGTGATACGCTTCATAAAAGATCTAGAAATCATGTGCATTTATCTCAACTTCAATCAAATATTTGAGTTTATTCACATACCTTGTGACTCTTTGGAATTTTGGTTATTTTACACCACATCAAAGTGAAAATCCGAAAAATGCTTCAGTGTACCCATGAATAGAGGCTTCCTTTTTCTTATATTTTGGACTTGTCATGAAAATTATGTTGGTAATCACCCGACATAAATTTATCCTTGCTTATTTACTTTTTATTTTTGTAGCATATCCCACCATAATGCAACATGAACATTCAACTTTGTCATGGAAAATATCATCTGATTTAGATCCTAAATATTTTCATACTTCAATTATCTTTCGAGTTCTACAATCCAGTTCATAAGCACATCATCTCTAAAATTTCCATCATAATAATAAACTTCAACTCTTCCACCACCTCTATTGCTCAAGTATGAAATAAACCTTTCTACTGGGTCTCTTCCCTTTGCATCCTATTCTTCATATGCTTCTTCTTTGGGCTCAGAATATTCTTCTCCATTTCCATTTCTTCTATGCTTTAACTCTTATATATTTCACCATAATTGTCCCAGTTCTTGACTTACTACACCTCCTCATTTTGGTCCTCTTCCTCTCAATATCATTCTTACAAGTTGTAAATGTCTCACCAACATTTAAAAACCTTAATCTAGGTTCTGTGACCCAAATTCTACCTTCATCATTCCTCTTATGCAATAACCAAACAAGGTTTTTCGGCACCCTATTACACAAAGAAAATCAAGGTGCAAATCCCAAAACAAAACCTACTCTCATACCACTCTATGCTACCTAGGATTTTATAAATTTCAGAACAAACTAGAAAACTAGAATCACTAAATTACAAATTGCACAATCCAACCATTTGATTTTGGCTAACATAGTAAAATAATTCAAAGATTAAATCACATATCATAAGCAAAGAGTAATGCCAGACCTACCAAGGAGAATTGAGGATGGATTTCAAAAAAATTTATTCATTTAAAATGTGATATGACATATAAGAATTCAAATATGAGACTGGAGTCCTTATAGTGCTTGAAATAACTTCATTATTATATGGTGATACCATGGAACAAACAAAACTCCATCTCTAACTCGTACAACATCTAGTTGCACTCACTCCAAAACATGTAACAAGTAAAACCAAAACCAAAATTCCAAGAGCTAGAAGCCAAATCCCCAGTATTTCGAAGTGAAAAAGTTCCTTTTGTTGCTTATTCCACAATTGATTTCACACACTACTGACCACTTTGTATTCCAACTAAGATAATTTGTTTCCCATGTTGTCGACCTCCTTGGACTCTACAAATGAATCAATCTGATTCCTCACAAGACGTGAAAAAATAAAAGATTGTAGCCTACATTCCATTTTTGTGATGCTTGTAGTAGTGGTTGCCCGATAGAAAAAATATTAGTTTCAGTGTGTCATAAACTCTACACATTATGCATATCAGTATATAATCTCGAGAGTGTGAGTGAGTCAAAAGTAATCATCACTTTGATAAAATATGGCTACAAGAGTAGCAACAATAATCATTTGGGTATATCGGCAACTAGCGTAATAAGAGTGGAAGCAACTGAAAATACATGCGAGTAGGAGCACTTATTTCCCCACATTACAAACACAAATAGAAACATTTTTTGGGTTGATAAGGATTTCCCAAGGCCAAGGATGCTCTTACATTAACAGGCTTGAAGTTATTACATCGAACGTTATCACTTTAATTTGGGAAACATAACCTTGGTGAAGACAGCTCAAATCGTTCCTATGAACCACTCGACATAAACCCTCTTGACTATCACAAATATAATATATTTGAATATCCATGCTAATTAGAATATTTTGATATCAAATTCATATTTATTTTTATAGAGAGAGAAATTAGAAAAAAATATTTTAGTGTTGATCACAAATACAATCTTTCAATTCCCACTTTAAATAAAATAATAATATACCAAACAACTTTATATATATATATATATATAATAATATATATATACATGAGAGACAGAGTGTGAGAGAGAGAGAGAATCTAGCTCAAGCTTAGATGCCCCTTGGGATAGTTTGAATTTCGCCAAAGTGCCTTCAATCCTCAACCAATCCTAATAATGTTTAAACTTGTGAGTTGGCGGGGAGTAAACCCTAGACAACCCAACTCCTCTACACCTCATGGGTTAAAAATATTTATTTGTTGATAAGAGAGATGTGAAATTCATTTAATTTTTGATATGGAATTGATATGCGACATTAAGAAAAAAATAAAGGAATCAATGTGACCATAAATAAAATATTTCAGTATGAAGGTTAAGTAAAATAGTTCAATATCATTCATACATAGATAGAGAAATATTAAATATATAGAGATATATATTTCCTAATATATGGAAAATAGTTATTTAAAAAGATATGAATAAGAAAAAAATATTTCAACGTTAACTATGTATAATAAATAATGTGATTGAATATAACTATCTAAATATATATATATATTTATATATAATCGTTAAAACATTTTCTTAGTTTGTTGGCCCAAATGAAGGAGGTGTTATTTCAATACTTAGCATGCATTTGATTCATGGTGTGTGTGAGTATGCGTAAATAACTAATGTAGATCTTTCTTAACCTTAAATGGCAAGAGGGATAATATGTTTTGAGGTTGCAAATATTTCTTAATAATTTGGATTCCAAAATATATTTGCAACTTAAAATACTTGATCCATTTCAACCATTAATAGATCGAAAATTAAAATGGATATATTGTCATATAGTAATATAAATCCATGTTTTCCTTAATTAAAAGATAAATCTATCTTAATTTTTCCATTAAAAAAATTTACAATTTTCAATATATATTTAGAGAAAAAGTTTATATCTCAAAAGAAGATAATACTAATATTAAAATGAGTATAAAATTTTTAAATACTTGTTCTGAAATTACATGAAAATTAAGCTTAATAACAATCTAGTATTCCATGTAGAAGCATTTATCTTCAATATTTAAGGGTATAGGCTATAAGGATAAGGATATTAAAAAAACTATAGGGAGAGCTGAAAGGAAGGTGTTATCACAAGAGCCTCAGGCTCAAAACCAACCTCAGTGTGCTAGGGTATTCATACCATATATTCGCGGGGTAACAGATAAGATTGCCAAAATATGAGAAACAAAGACATAATCACACAATTCTCAGCACCTAGAAAAATTAAATAAGGAATGAGGTCAGTTAAGGATAATATTGTTGGAAATCAACTCAAAGGAGTTTATAAAATTAATGGTTCTTCTGGCAAGAGTTACATTGGTGAAATTGGTCGTTCGTGTTATCGGGAAATCTAGTGTCTATGTAGAACTGCTAGTCCCACTAAGACGAGTAGCTATCTTAGAAACAAACAGATTAAAGTTACTTTCACTTCCCTTTATGAGAAGTAGATAGGAGAGGAGCAAAGAATACCAACCTCAATCTTTCGATCAGTTCTTCGCTTGTTCCTTCTCCTCTATGACAGATCTTTGCCGCTCTTTCCTTAACCACTTCACTTCAAAGAGTACCTGTAAAGTCAAAGCAGCATAACCTTCAAAGTGCAGAGATCTACAATCATAAACAATATAGGACCAGATATATATTGACCACACAAATGCATATATCATCAAACATACAAGAATGTGGAGGAAAACTTGAATAGCTTTATTGATGTAAAGATTAGAGAGGATTACAAACTATAGATCTGATCTAGCGTCATCTTCCCAGCATGAAAGCCCTTCTTCACCTCATGAAAAGCTTAGATCACCCAACACTATGAGGTTCCACCAGGAAACCAACAACACTTCCTTACAAGATACAAGATTCCAGCCCCTGGATCTCTGGGATGAGGGATCCATATATAGATGATTGCAGGGGGGTGAGTCAGCTTCTGGGATTTTGATTAGTGTCTTCTCTCTGATAATTCTTGATTCCACTTACAGATTGATGATCGCTTACTCATCCCTGGGTGAATTCAGAGAGGCAAGTGTCACAGGAGAAGTTTCTGGAAGATTCCATGATCATCCACCTTACAAACTGTCTCTGCCATTTTTCTACTCTCACCCATCACACCCTACAGAAGGGGTTTCCAGTATGCATCGCACTCTTTGCACTAAGCAGGTGAGATGCATCGCACCCTTAGCACTAGGCACTCTGTATGGTCCAGTTTTGACTAGTTCTCAGCATTTTTCTATGGAGAACTTCTAGGAGATGATGTAATCAGCTGACCTTGTTCCTTTAGGGCATGAAACAACACTTTTAGGGACTCAGAAGCCCTTGGTTTATGGACATATGTGATTGGGGTTGCAGTGCCCAAATATGTCTATAACAGTTTCCCCCTAAAGCATGAGGTCGAAAATCTTTTGATGTTGGGTGAAATGCTTTATCATGAGGATCCGAGGTTTTTCGAACTGGAAGGCGACCTGTGATAAGATACAATAAAATACATTATCTTCACAACGTTTTCATGATCTAACGGAGGTGGGCATTCCCATGCTTAGCTTTATAAATTCATTTTCACGTACATAGGACAGAGAACCATCTATATTACAGACTGATGATTCTGATAAAGCCATCATCCTTTGATTCAGATGATCATCTTTGCAACAATGATGTACATTTGATGTCTTTATTTTCTTGAATATATCGGAGCCCAGATGGATGAAACTAGATCCAAGGTCTTCAAACTCATCCAATATTTGCCTGAAGGACAAGTCGATCCATGTGAAAAATGTTCTGGAGTCAAACATGGAAAGACATCCCCGGATTACCAGCCAATGATGTAAGCTATTAACAGGCTCGAGAGGAATCACCAATAATGATGATGACCCTCAAGGTACTGCAGTACAATTCGCGAGGTGTGAAAATGGGACTTGGCATCGAACACCATGCAAAATCTTTTGGTCAAAGGCCATTGATGTAAACCTTTCACAAGAAGTGAGAAACTTGCCATTGAGGCATGCAAGCTTCAAAGTACTTCAAAGTACTGAAAGGGTTGTTCCTAGGTGGACTTCTTGGATAATGAGCTATCCTCGCCAAGAAGTAAACCGTCGTAGGAGGGACTTAATGAATCCCACATCTACGACATGGAACAGAGAAAATGATTTTGTTGAGGTGAAAATGATATGGTGATACAGGGTTCGGGTGGTGGTCATGAAAGAATGAAGCGTGAAGGTATTGCAGTGGGTGAGACATAAGCTGGATTGGTGAATTCTTTGATCGACTTCTCTTGAACATATCGGCAGCACTGAAATGGATTGATAGCATTAACCCAAAAGATGGATGGTACGATGGACCAATGGTAATATAACCAGTGAATAGAATAATCTAACCCGACTTAATCATGGTGATGAAGTGAAAGTGTCATGTTCAAGAGCGACTCACTACCAATAAAGTTTCTTCATGTTTTCTTCCCAATTTTCCCTCGTCATTGCTGACCAGTACCTCTTTATTTTTATCAAGCTTTAGGAGGATAACATATGCTTTTTCTATAACTTTCTCTTCGGGAAAACCCATCGCTATGTTTTAACGAGCCTAGCAACAATGAAACTCGTTCTTGTCTCTATGGACAAGTTTGTTGCTATTGGTTTTAACGCGTTTAGCGACAAATACAACTCGGTCCTTTTTCAATTTTAAAGAGTCTGAAAAGGGACAGAAAGGAAACTTCAGTAATCCTTTTTCATCATATAATCCCTTAAGTCCGAAAAGGTATAAAATAATACGAAAGGGATGAATTTTCGATAGTTTTAGCAAGCCGAACAAGACAAGCGCTCGATATTTTTGTGTAATATTTCCCCAGGTCCAAAAATATTAAAATCTAGAGGAGGGATAGCACTCCTGATAGCTTTAACAAGCTGGAGAGGGAAATTGCTTGGCAATCTTTTCATATTTTACGAGTCAGTTGAAAAGAGCTTAAAGGAGACTCGTTTTTAAGGAACGAGTAATATTTTTGGGTAGCTGCTAATTCCAGGTAAGGTTTGGAATTTTTCCAATCACGAAAGTGTCATAAGGATGGCTAATAGAATCACTCTTCGTAGCTATTCCTCAAAACGGTAAACAATCAAATCGAGGTGTATGATCGGCTAAACAGAGTGGAGGCGATGGTAAGAACACGACAAGGGCTCAGAAGCTGATGATAATGCATTTTCAATGGTTATTTATGAGAGGTAGGTTCATTTTTTAGTGAGCTTAAGCTCTGGTGGAACATATGCTCATTGCTAGGTTTAACTTTTAACAAGCTTGAACTTTGCATAAAATTGCTCATGGAAGGTTTATTTTTTAATGATTTTGAACCCTGCAGTAACACCGCTCGTGGCGGGTTTATTTTTTAAGGACCTTGAACCCTGTGGTAACACTTCTTGTGATAAGTTTGCATGCCCCCAACATAATAACGCAAATTGAGATGCATGCACCCCAAGCTTCATTGCATTCAACGAGGTGGTTGGAATGGAGGTTTACCTTCAAGATCTTTGAAAGACTCGACTTGGATTTTACGAGATCATAATCAAAGACTCGCTTTGGAAGGGGAGTTGTTTCGTTTTTTAATGATGTTGACACAGTAAAACTATCCTCATGATCCACCATATTTGCAGTAGTTGATAGAAAATCAAAAACTGAAGGATGATTAAGGTTGTTGGAATAATCTTCATGGTAATCCGGAAGATGGGAATGATGGTGGTAATCTTCCCATGATGCCTCTCCTATCATCATTAACGAAATGATTCCTTCGTTTGTAGAATCTACATGCGACCAATGATCTGAAGAGATGCCACATTCCTTAGACCTATCTATCCAAACACTCGATGAGCGTTGATTTGGGTTTTTCCTCGAGGCCAAGAAAAGTTATTGCTACAATATTTCGAAAATGGCGATGATCCATGATGAAAAAATGTTTAGGAATCTTCTGAATCTTTTAGATATAGAAGATATCATATTGCAGGTTTCCACAGTGGCCACTTCTGCCAGATTTCTTGGAGGTGGTAGGGAAAAAGTACCCATCAATGTAGGGTCTTTTAGTAGGCCTACTCTGATATTTTGAAGCGATTGAGGGCTTCTGTGGATCATCGGAATGCTTCCCGTAACTTGTGAACTGTTGGGGAGAAATGTTTGCTAGTCGACGATTGTAATCCCTCCATAGAAGGGAAATGCAATCTTCTTGAAGTATGTTGATACAATGGCAACCATAGCATATATCCAGGGCCTTCCTAGTAGGATGTGGTAATCGAGGTTTCCATCGATAACTTCAACATCAATTTCTACGATGTTTCCCTCCAGTATGACTTGCAAGTTACTTAGAATACCGAATGGAGTCTATGTTCATCCATCAAATGCTTTTAACGTCATTGACGATCATGAAAAGGGTGGAGAGCCTAAAGTTTCTAGCAATTCATTGACATAGTACATGTAGATGCCCCCTCATCAATAATTTTTCTATGAACAGTTTTGTTGAGGGCTTTCACTTGAATAAGGAGAGCTAGTTGAGCTGGTAACTGAGGGTCATATGATTTATGATTAAATACCACAAGATTGGAATCCATTGGGTCAATCCCACCTATCGCTGATAATAGAGCCTACTTTTGGGAGGGTCAATTTTGCAGTACTTCAAGTGTCAACATACTGGACGGCAATTGGGCCAGGTCCTCTACTATATTATAATTATGTGCTGTTCAGGCACGAGGATTAGATTTTGATTTGTGTACTACTCCCTTTGGTGGCTTTATCGTTAGCTCAGGAATGATGGGTCGCACAACTTCAGTTGAAGTTGTTGTAAAACTACTAGGTTGATCAGTAGCATTGTTGTTCAACAACTGTGGATTTCTGTAATCTTTATTCCTTATTGATATTAAAGCATCATTTTGCTGTTTCAAAATGGATAGCATGAGCACTTGGGATGTGGAAGCGTTGTCACTAGCAACCAGATTGGTTCTTGGATTTGGAAACGGATCAGTCAATACCGCCGATGTTTTTGAACTCTTAAAAAGTTTTTTAACTTCAACTTTATGTAGACAATCTCTCGTCCAATGATCCTCATCACATATCTGACACCTTGAAGGGGGTTTTCTTTGCCCAGAAGGGTTTGTAGAAGATTTTTCAGGAGGTGACTCCTCCTGCTTCTTATGTTTCCCTTTCTTTTTCTTCCTACCCCCTCGTTGCTTCGATTCTTTGCCTTCGTCAGTCGACACAACATTTACGTCCAAGGCGAGAAGTTCTTCATTTGCATTTTGACTAGTTCGATCTTTCTTCGATGTAGCCTTTATGCTTTTTCTGCTAGTCATACCTATCACACCATCACTGGCATGAAAGTATTTGTTTGATTTAGGAGGAGGAGGAATGGAAAATTCTGGTCTAGGAGCATCAGGGATTTTGTCATAGAGTGTGCCAGACTGAGTATAGATCAAGTCTAGATATTACACATGAGCAATGACTTGCTCTTCAGTGATGACCCCTCCCTTTTCCACATCTTCTGTGATAGAAGGTAACAATGACTTAATAAACCATTCAGCTAATAGCTGATTAGGAACATATGTTTTTACCATTCTATGACGATGCCACCACTCATGGATATGATCAGATATGTGGGTGGCTGTCGTCTGTTTGAAATTGGTAAGAAGCTCTGTTCCTGTTTCGTACCTTATTGGTAACTGAAAATGGGTTAAAACGGTTGTGGCAAGGGTGTTGAAGTTATCAAATGAAGCTCTAGGCAATTCAATGTACCATTTTGCTGCCGGACTACTTAACGTTCACTAAAAAAGGTGAAGCCTAATCGAATCATCATTGACAGTGTTGGATGAACACCACAGATGAAAGGTCATCACATGATTCGATGGGTCTTCACCCAGATTTCCATTAAATTTAGGAATATCTGATGGTAGTTTATGAGGAATTGTCGGCAACCAAGGGACATAAGAAATTAGATCGTTTGTTAGCCGATTTAGATCTGGTAACTCTCAAGTCACTACGAAGGGCAATTGTTGATTCAGGTTTGGCAAAGCATACCCAGGATGAGATGGGATTGCTTGAGCAGTGGGTCTTTGCATACCAACATAGTGCATTTCATGTTGATAACTTTGGTAAGTTGATGGGCATAACCACTATGAAATGATTGATGTGGAACCATTTTGAATATATGGTTGCCCATTACTTGCAATGATTTGTTGCTCAGATCCTTGGTAAACTTGTTGGAATTGTGGTTGTTGATATTGCACCAGCCATGTTTGTGAAACCATCTACAATTGTCTAATACTAGCCATTTGACCAAGATGAGGGGTAATAGTACCCATTTGAACCTGGGTTGCTCCGAATAGGGAGCCACTAATTAGTGATTGCAGCTGTGTCGTGGAGACAGGAGGCTATTGTAGTACAACCTGAGAAACTTGAGGTTGGCGTACAACAGGCAACGCTTGTACTTGCGACACTGTCACAATGGCCGATGTAGTGGGGATATTTGACACAGGTAGGCTTTGTTACATTGAGTATACAACTCTTGGTTGTTGAGGCAATATTGACACCCAACTATTTGATGTAATTCCAGCATGACCCGAATTCTGTTAGGAACTTCCATATGGTTGTTCTCCCAGATGAAACAATGAAAGGGCATACTAGCCCCCATATGGTGGCAATCCAGTACTCAAAGGAATGAATGGCCTTTAGGGACAGGACTGCCCAAATTGATACTATTGCGAAGGATCAATTTGTTGAGACTTAACATAAGAGATTTTGGATATTGTTCTAGACGAACAAACAGGAACCAACCATACTATTGAGCAGTCCCTGGATGGACTCCATCTAGCAGTTGAGAGCTAGTTGGGACAGATGGTACACTGACGAACATTGTCGGAATAACAGTAGGAAGTTTTGTTGCTGCTGTTTCAAATGATACTTTCCTCAATGTCGATGGTTGTTCAAACATATCTAGTCTATCCAAAAGATTTCCTAGTGATTCTATAGGAACTTGTGATGAACGGAGACTAACTTCCGATGAAGAAGGATATAGGGTGATCCTGGCTCCAAAATGCAATGGAGTACTAGATGGAGGAGCCTCCACAATCTCTTCTATAGCAATCACTCTAGGTGGGAGAGGTAGACCATCAGGTCTGTAAAATATTTCTAGTGCCGAAGAAGGTATAGGCTCTGCAGCAACAGTTGTTGGAGGGGTAACACCTTTCGAATCGGTTGTAGATAGAGCCGATTCAGGAATAGAAGCATTTATCATTACACTAGGATCAATTCTAATGTCCTCTTGCGGCCGCAGAACTTCTTCTGTAAAGGTAGGGGAGCCAGAGATGGTTGGAGTAACCAGAGTCCCTAAGGATGTTGGAACACAAGTTCCAAGAAAACCAGGGGATTTTGATCTGGTTAAATGAGTTTGCCTTGTATGGAATAGTTTCATTTCTGGATTCAAAGATGGTTGACTCATTAATCTCCGCGAATGACGGGGTTTTGATTGACTTTCTTCCATGATTGTAGATTACTCGACCAACTCAAAATAAGGGAAAAATGATTCTAAATTAAATGAATTTTAGATGCTTTGACACAACTTGCTTTTTCAATTTTCAAGAGTCGAGCTAAAGCTAAAGATGACTCTAGTCGCCTTTGATTTCTAAGGAGCCTAAAGTGAATAGTGCTCAGATGGACCTTTTCCTTTAAGGAGTCTGAAAAGGAATGAAAGGGACTACTCTGGAAATCTAGACAGAGGGATTACCAAACCAATGACAAAACTACAGAATACTTTTTACGGTACGGCAGCCAATCTTCCTGAATGTCGTGCTCAATGCATTATTATCGATAGTGCAGCATATGCAACTTCCTAAGGATAAAGGATATAGCCTATTATGGTCTCCCAATATATACTCGACGGTACGTGGGAGCACAAGTCCGTATTGGCACTTGTCATCTCAAAGAGGAGGAATCACCCAATCTACAATGAAAGTGATAGTTACCAGGCTTTACGACGCTGAAATACGTCTCTAGCCTAGACTTCTAAATGTTGTGCGTTAGGTTCCAAAGCATTTTTATGTTCATTGAATTTATTTTACAGTTGATCTTTCTTAACACATTTTCCTTTCAGGTTGACCATGTGATGTAGATATACAACTCCTAAAATGCAATCTAAGATGATAAACAATCATTTAATCTTCTTTTTGGAATGAAAATACTAGCTACTAAGTAAAGAGAAGCGCAATTCTTTCAACCTAGAGCAGAGAGCACACACTAGATGCATTGTCCTAAAACAAAGCCAGCAAGCAGTCTAAATTCAAATGCACATGCATGTATTTTTTTTCACTTTCTTAATGTGTGAATGACAAAAAGAATGCTAAGTACAAATCTGAATCATTTCAAGGGATAGTACTAACGATTTTATTTTCAAAAGATGAAAGGAAGATAATGACAACACTTTGCGATTTTTGAATTGAAAACTGCTTTCGAAACTTGAAAAATTAGTAATTCAAATAAAATACAAGAGTAATAGTGTAATCGACCATCAAGAACAGTAGGATTCCTTTCTTTGACTGAAAATGACACTTGCGACACTTCCAAACCAAAATACGATAGTTTGATTATGCTACTTATTTGTAAAGGAGAACTGTAAATGGCGAACAATACATAAAAACATTCACAGTTCCTTGTACTATGGAGGTCGAATCATGCAAAGGAATGGAGTTTCCACAGTGGTATCCTGATCACAAACAACAAAACTTCTAAATAAAGCTGAAGAGAGTGAACAAAAAACCAAAATCTGGGAGCAGAAGAGGTCTTATCGGATCATCGCATCTGTAACACAGGGAAAGAGTGATGCATCTCACCTACTACACATGGGAGGTGTGATGCATCTAGATTTCCAAGAAGAGAAGGTACTATGGTCCAGGGATGAGACTTCAACTTGCTTCTCGGTCACAATTTGCAGCTTAGTTCAGGGATTTAGGCCGAGCTAATGATAGTCGGTAAATGTAAATCATAGGGGCTGATCTAATGAGGCTACTTGAGCCACCACCAGGGCAATTAAGATGTTTGAAAATCAATTGTTTAGCTTATAAACAAAACCCAGAGATAGACTGAAGCAACATTGATCTACTTTGCACTTGCATAACAAATGCAGTTCAAAGGCTAGATAGCTTGACTTCAGGCTCCGTCTGTAAGTTTATAAAGCAAACAAATAGAGAGAAGCAAACAAGCTATTCGCTCCCCAGTGGAGTCACCATTTTGTTATCGGGAAATCTAGTGTCCATGCAGAACTGATAGTCCCACTAAGATGGGTACCTATGTTAGAAACAAACAGATTACAGTTACTTTCACTTTCCTTTACGAGAAGTTGATAGGAGAGGAGCAAAGGATACCAACCTCAATCTTTCGCTAAGTTCTTTTCTTGTTCTTTCTCCTCCTTGACAGATCTTTGCTGCTCTTTCCTTGACCACTCCGCTTCAAAGAGTACCTGTAAAGTCAAAGAAGCATAACACCTTCAAAGTGCAGAGGTCTACAATCATAAACAATATAGGACCATATATATATTGACCACACAAATGCATATATCATCAAACATACAAGAATGTGGAGGAAAACTTGAATAGCTTTATTGATGTAAAGATTAGAAGAGAGGATTACAACCCATAGATCTGACCTACCATCATCCTCCCAGCATGAAAGCCCTTCTTCACCTCATGAAAGGCTTAGATCACCCAACACTATGATGTTCCACTAGGAAACCAACAACACATCCTTACAAGATACAAGATTCCAGCCCCTAGATCTCTGGGATGAGGGATCCATATATAGATGATTGCAGGGGGGTGAGTTAGCTTCTAGCATTTTGATTAGTGTCTTCTCTATGATAGTTCATGATTCCACTTGGAGATTGATGATCTCTTACTCATTCCTGGCTGAATTCAGAGAGGCAATAGTCACAGGAGAAGTTTCTAGAAGATTCCATGATCATCCACCTTGCAAACTGTCTCTGCCATTTGTCTACTCTCACCCATCACACCCTACAGAAGGGGTTTCCAGTATGCATCACACTTTTTACACTGAGCAAGTGAGATGCATTGCACCCTTAGCACTGAGCACTCTATATGGTCAAGTTTTGACCAGTTCTGAGCAGTTTTATGTGGAGAACTTCTGGGAGATGATGTAATTAGTTAACCCCATTCCTTTAGGGCATGAAACAAATATTTTATGGACTTAGAAGCCCTTGGTTTATGGACATGTGTGATTAGGGTTGCAGTGCCCAAATATTTCTATAACAGTTCGCTGCAAAAAGACTAAAAGAACATGGAGGAGATAACGACGGTCTCATACTTCCCTAGAAAAACATTCCTCAAAAACTAAGCACCTCCATTATCACAAGGGAGGAATAGTATCATAGGCAGAAGGTTATGGAGGCTGTTGAGATTATAAAGCATCCACAGAGTCTCAACAAGGACAATGGTATAGAAATCAGTGGAAGTTGGCTACCTTTAATCAAGCAGTTGAAGACACCCAATTCGTCTCAAGTCTAACAACTTAGGTAACTTTTCTCCTCTCTAACATTCTAATCTTATATTATAAATAAAAATAATAACTATTATTCTTAATAAATAATATTTATTATAATATTATTAATTATTTAAATAATAATTAATAATTAATTATAATAATTAATTTATAATGATAATAATAATAATAATTATAATTAGTAATGATTTATAATAATAATTAGTAATTAATTATTATAGTATCTATTAATAATTATTTCTATAATTTTTACAAATAAAAACATTAATAATAACATTTTAGTTTTCATGTTAATATAAAGATTAATTTCATAATATAATTTTTCTTATTTATGTGTTATATTATTTATTATATCAATTTATCTATGGGAAGCATTTTTATTGTCTACTTTAGTTGTTAAAAAAATTTCTACTTGTTTAAAATATATGTATAGTCAGTATTTATTGGATGCAAAGCTTAATTTTTTATCTAACATATACTTATAATTGATATTTGAGTAAATCTATAAAGAAATAAACTAAAAATACAATCAGAAATATAGATTTTTTATTTTTCTTTAAAAAATCTGCACAATTTATTTTTCTTGGAAATTATTATAAACCTCACAATGCAATAATATAATCGTTAGAATGATCCTGATCCTTATTTTTTGAATTGTACCTTAGTTTGTTGCAGCCACATGACATGTTTAGTTCATGAATAGTATGAATCTAACATAACACATAGTATCATATGACTTTCCATAATTTTTGAATTAGTTTGTTGCAACCATATGGCATGTTTAGTTTATGAACAGTATGAATGTAACATAATATGTAGTATCATATGACTTTTAATCTTGATTAGAATGAAAATAATTGACTAGTGGCAATCTAACAAATTCCTAGTTTTCTATGAACTTGATTGTCTTTTGACTAATTTATGTAAATTTGTGAATTTTATAATAGAACAAGCTATATATATTAAGCCCCGTATAAATCCATATTTACCCTAAAACCACTTATTAAATAATATGTATTCAATAATTATATTTTTATGTACACCCAAACCTTTCGTAATCTTATTTTATTGTAATCTTATTTTATTGTAGTTATCACCATTATCTCTTAAATATATTTATATATTTATATACATTAAAGAGTCCAATTCTTCATACCATCAAATATTACCTTAAACATTATATTCCTGATTAAAAAAAACTATAATTATTGGTTTCTTATTTCTGACAACTTTTATAAACTCGCATAAATTACATAAAGTGATAGTGAAATATGAAGTATGAGGAACGACTATGTTTACGAAGAATTGGTAGTTGATGACACTACAATGAAAGAGCACTGAACAATTGGGATCTATATGACATATTAGAGTTTCTATAGAGATATTTATCTCCTGAAATTTGATTTATTAAATATTTGTCGATGAGATTGTATGGGCTACACAATTGGTTATTTCCATATTTCTTTGAATCACCTTTTTACTATCGGATTAAAAGTCACTTTATAAGTAATTTACAGAATATAACATGTGTAATGAATATTATAATCACTAGAAATTTAGTTTAATATTTTTTTGCTAATATTTTTGTTATAGGTTAAAAAGTACTTTAAACTTATCATGTATGTTGTCAATCGATAACTATTATTCTCTTTTCACGTGTAACTGTTCTACTCTTTTCCTACGCAAAGAAAAAAAATAGAAATTGAATATATGTTAATCCATTGTGATTTGCTAAATCACATATTCAATATATTGAATAAGCAGCTAAATAAATTAGCATATTATATATATTTTTATATATACATTTAAATTTCAAATATATTATATATATATAATTGCTACTAATATTTAATTATCTATTAAAATATTATCAAAATATAATTTTATTATAAAATTATATTGAGTATTTTTAGCAAGAAAAATTGATTTGAAAGTTTTATTATATTTGGTGGGTTGTGTTTAATCTTTTTATTTTATTGATCATGGCATCAAGCGAAAATAATTTTATATATCATTTAAACATAAGTCACATAGAGAGGTATAAGAGGACAAAATTGGTAGCATAGGCCGTAGGCTGACTATTCTAGCGAAGAGATCATCTAACATCTCCATCTCTTTGGAATTAAGCTCTACATCTAAATGAGTACCCACTATGCATATTTTTCAAGTATTACACTATACCTATGATATATATAATACCATAAACATTACACTCTATATATTAGACTATGAAATGTATAATTCTATAAAAATTTCACTATAGATTTTTAAAAAATGCAGATAAATTAAACGTGGATAATTAGAATGTAACCCATGATTCAAATTAAAAAGTGAAACTTGTTATAGAGTATCCTATGAATAATAGTCCATCTAGCCAATTTGAAAGGATTTTTCAAAGTGTATCACATATGGTTGTTAAGCTAGACTTCTTACTCTCACAAGTAGCAATGAAGGATTGTGAACATACTATTGTAAAGTCAGGTGTAATAAGGAGTATAAAATGAAGGTGACAGACATAATTTGATACCAAATATAGGAATGGCTCCCATGTTTCCACAGGGTTTTTGTTTAAACTATTCTAGTAGATGACAGAGGCTTATTCCTCCCGAAAAACTCCTCCTATGATTGCGAATACGTGTTTCCAACCAGAGTTCAAATAACAAGCCTAGATCTCGAGGCAGAAGATTACCATCATTGGGTGGAATAAGATGAAGACACCAAAGCTTTGACTTGACCATATTTTGCATAATTGGACAAGGAGTTGAAGGAATCCTTAGGAGGGGTTGTGTTTCCGAAGTTGAATTAGAGTGTCGCCAAGGATACTACCTAGATTTCCACCAATGGTACACTTAAATGGTATTCTTTTATATTTCTCATTCTTATGTTGAGGGAATATGATAGCTTAGTTAACGATCTCTTCCATGCCTTTGATTCCTATGAAGATAAAACCATCCATACGCCCCTTAGGTTTATACCATTCCTTGAAGGAGGAGAATCTCTTTCATTAACACATGTTGATGTCCTATAGTTAGGTTCAAATCAATCCTATCTTATATTTGTCAATTTCTTTATTGCCATGGCCTAAGCACTAGTTTTAAGATATGAATTTGTCAGGCCAAGATGTAACTCCTCAATAATAATATTGTATATTCATTTAGGTTGTCCATTATTATATACATGAGGGAGTGACTGTTGAGTTTCATCTCTCGATGACTCTCCATTTTCTCTATTATCTATTTACATTATTTACAGTTGTTCAACCAATCCCTATGATTAGGTGTCAACATTCCCCCCTTAATTTGAAGGGAAGTTGGTGAGTCTAGGCATCATTCTGAATCTTTCAAGCTTTTCTCTTCCAAGCGCTTTGGTGAATATGTCTGCACTCTTCTCATTAGTGGAACAATGGCGAATATGGATTGTTTTGGCCTCAACATGATGCCAAATCAGATGATATTTGTTATCAATGTGCTTTGTTTGGTCATGAAACTTTGGGTTCTTGTCCAACTTTATTGTTGAGCTATTCTCAATCATAGTGGAGTTGAATGTACTTGTTTTACTTGCAAATCTTCCAGAACTTTCCTAAGCCACAAAACTTATTTTGCTGCCACAGCTACTGCCACATATTCTTCCTCTATTGTGGAATCCGTTGGAACTGGTTATTTGCATGATCTCTAAGAGACAACTCCTAATCCAACACTCATATCATAACCCAAAGTAGATACCTAGTTTCTTTGTCTCCATGAAAGTCGGAATCAGAATATCCAACAAAGTTGAAGTCACCCACATGTGTATACTTCAGTCCAAAGTCTTGAGTTCCCTTCAAGTACATTAGAACTCTTTCTGTAGTAGACCAATGTCCCTTACAAGGCTTTTCCGTAAATCTAGAGAGGATTCCAACAACAAAGGAACTGTTTGGTCTAGTAGTATTTAGGTAGTTGATACTTCCTACAAGATGTCTATACTTGGCTGCATCCTCAAATTCTTTTCCTTCAATGGATGTGAGATTTAAGTTTTCTTCCATTGGAGTAGTCAGAGGATTGCATTCAACCATGCCAAACCTGTTCAACAAATCTCCAATGCACTTCTTTTGAGAAAGGAATATGGACTTCGGATGTTGAGTTACTTCAATACCATGATAGTAATGAACATAGCCCAAATTAGTCATTTCAAAACCTTTCCTCAATTCCTTCTTTATGGATGTAATGTAGCTCTCATTGTTTCCTCTCATCAAAAGATCATGTACATATACAACAAGATATACAATTGTTTGCCAACTTTCTTGACAAACAAAGTTGCATCATCAACATCATAATGTTTGAAATTAAGTTTTAGAAGATGCTCGGTTAGATTTTCATACAAGGCTCGTGGTGCTTGTTTTAGGCCATATAAGGATTTCACAAGTTTGCATACTTTATGTTCATGTCCTTTCATAGCAAATCCTTCAAGCTGGGACATAAAAACATTTTCTTTTATATCTCCATTCAATAAAGTATTTTTTACATCCATTTGATGGACCTTCCAACCATTCTGAGTTGCTAGGGAAAAGAGTGCTCAGATGGTAGCCCATTTTTTTGTGGGGGCAAAAGTATCCTCATAATCGATCCCTTCCTTCTATGCAAAACCTTTTGCCACAAGCCTGACTTTGTGGTTGTCAAGTGAGCCATCAACTTCATACTTGTTCTTGTAGACCCACTTGCAGCCAATTGGTTTGGTTCCCAATGGAGGATTAATGAGCTTCCAAGTGCCATTCTTTATTAAGGCATCATACTCCTTTTGCATTTCTTCTTTCCATTCATCATGAGAAGCAACTTCTTGAAGGAATTTAGTTCGAAATCTATAAACAAATTCAATTCACAATCATAAGAAACATCCATATTAGTAGGTGAATCAGAGTCATCTACATCACCTCCATTTTGTCGGGTTGAATGTCTAGTTTCTGCCTTTCCAACCTCATCAGGATTAACACTATCAAGTGTCTTTGTTAGCCACTTTGGGGAACCTTTCTATGATGGTCAAGGCTTCTCTGTTGATTGAGTTGGGAATGAATCAAGATTGAGTCTCCCAATTCTGTCAATCAAATCACTCAAAGCATCACCCATTGTTGGAGTTTCATGTCGGGGAGAGAGTGCTTCAGAAGAATATTCCATAGGTTGATATAGTATAGGAATTCCCCCTTCAAGATGTGGAATTTGATTATCAAATTCTTGAAATTATTTTACACTTGTGAATTTATCCAAGTGATCAAGTTTCCTCTCAACAACATTGTCAGTTTTGGATGATTCAAGAAATACTACATCTCTAGATACAACAAACTTTTTGTTGAATTCATCATAGAGACGGTATGCTTTGGAGGTGTTTGAATGCCCCAAGAAGATACACTTATAACTTCTTGCACCAAGTTTGTTTCTATGTACCTTTGTTATCAAGGAATAACATGTGGAACCAAACACCCTAGGTTGCTTTACCAAAGGAATCTACCCATACCACATTTCATAAGGAGTCTTGCTTATAATAGCATTAGATGGACATCTATTCTTTGCATATAGAACACATAGAACTGCATCAACCCAAAACATCAATTTTACATTCTTGAAAAACATCATGGAGCACACCATATTTAAGATGGTCCTATTCATTCTTTTAGCTACTCCATTCTGTTCATGATTATAAGGCACAATTGTTTGATGTTTGATCCCATGTTGGCGAAGATAGTTTTCAAATTCATTTGAAGTGTATTATTTCCAATTATCAGTATGAATAGATCCAATATGAGATTGTGCATCATTTTCAATCGCTGTATGAAATTTCTTGAATGCTTGAAAAGCATCAGATTTGTTCTTCAATAAATAAATGCAACACATTCTAGTGTAGTCACCAATAAATGTCATCATATATTTATTTCCACTTGTAGAAGGAACAAGCATTGGACTACATAAATATGAATGAATGAGTTCAAGTTTTCTATGTGCTCTAGAATCTGAATCATCAAGAGGTTGTTCACTATGCTTACCTAGAATGGAAGAATCATATTGCTTAATTTTCCTAGGAATTGTAGGGAAACTAATAGCACCATTTTTCTTCAACATGTGGAGGCTATCATAGTTGAAGTGTCCAGATCTAGTATGCCATAATAAACTTTATGGAAATGTACCTTCTTCATAATGAGATTTTTAGGAGAAATTGTGTGCACGAGAAAAGGTACCCTGCAACTTGAGAAGCCTTTATTCTTCTATCCCCATCATGACAAGTGAGTGGTCTGATGCTTTTCTCACCTCAACCTTGCCATCAAACATATGAATGTACTGTCCTTGCTAGTGGATGTGGAGCAAGGAAAGCAATTTTTTCCTGAGCTGTGGTACATATAAAACATGATCAGAAGAAAGTCTGGAAGACGAGGCAATTTAAGCGTGATTGTACAAAGCCCTGATGGCTTTAGTTTTGATTTGTATGCAAAGTATACACCTCAATCAACATTGTTAGTAAATTATTCAAAAAATCTCTTCTAAAAGTCATGTGGCAAGTTTCTCTTGAATCAAGCAACCAATCATTTTTCCAAGAAGAAAGTGAAGCATTAAATAAGTCTTCATTTACTCCAATATTACAATGTGCCATAACATAGTGAGCAATTCATGTGCTTTACCTTTATCTTTTTCATTAGTTTTACGTTTGAGTTGGTTTCTTTCCTGCTCAATTATGTCCCAATCCAACTTGCATGTGGATGTATCATGTGATCCATCTTTTTCGCAGCATATGCAATGAAAATATGACTTTCCTCCTTGAGAGTGTCTTCCCCCCTACCTCAGAAATTTCTTCCCCTTCCTCTTTGACCACGTCTTCCTCTAGAAGAATATTGAGAAAGATTCTTCTCTCTATGTGCAAGACACATAACCTCTTCAGAATACTAAGGAGTTGTCTTCTTCCAAAAAGCTTTCTCTCTTTCAACAAATTTTTCACAAGCGAGTCAAAGGTAATATCTTTGAGGTTTCCATTTGCTTTCAATGACTCAAGATAATTTGAGTAAGTGGGATAATGTCCCTTGTGAAAAGCTATCAGATGAATGTCTAGTTCAACATAACTGACTTTGATATCATGCATAATAGGTTTTACTTCTGATGCAAGAGAAAGATGATCATTATTTTGTAATTCAAGGGTGAACAATTTAATCATGAGTTGAACAACTTCAAGCACAGAGTGTGAGTCATAAAGTTCCTTCAACTTTTGTAAGGCTTCAAAATCATTTGAAAATGGCGAAATATTGTGACTCACCTCTTCATTTACTAATGCTGCAATCAATGCATAAGCCTTGCTGTTCTTAGTTTCCCAAATGGTGAATTCCTTGTCTTAGGTACGTTGTTATGGCTTTTTATATCCATCTTCAATAGGCACTCCATTCCACAGCTCATTAAAAATTAAAGTGTGTTTGATTTTCCGCAACCATTCTAGATAGTTCTCCTTCGTGATGACAACTACTCCCACAATAGATATCAGCGAATTCAGTCTAAAAAATCTACCCTACTGCCAATATATAAAAATGCACTTCTGGTGGTTAAAAATTTCACTCTAATATATTAAAAATAGAGTTATTATTTTTGGCAGGTAATATATGGGGGAGGGAGAATTTGGGGGAAGTGGTATATGGGGGACAACATGGGAGCCAAATGCAGGAGCGTTAATAACATTCCAATATGGTTTTACCAGATAGCATGGGAGCCAAATGTAGGAGCATTAATAACATTCCAATATTGTTATACCGGATAACGTGGGAGCCAAACGCAGGAGTGTTAATAACATTCCAATACGGTTATACTAGACAACGTTAATAACATTCCAACTGAACAATGTTAATAACATTGCAAATGTGCATGTAATAATAAACATAACCACCATTATACCAAATGAAAGAGCGTATGGCATGAGGGAGTGGTGAATCGCTGGGAGGTATGGAGTCCGATTATGAGAGTAAGGATAGCATGTAGCACTAAAAAAATTAATTCAAGTCATAGGCACTACTTCCACATACAACACAACATTATTTCAATGCCCTCAGAACCATCAAACTTCACAAATAGATTTCAAGAAGTTCAATGCATTGCATGAATGACTAGCATACAAGAAGTTCAACGCTTTGATACGAGTTTAATGCATAGCAGGAATAACCAACATTATATTAAAACAAGAACCATCATGGGCTTGAGGTTGTCATCCTACAATACACCCACTTCGTTGCCTCTAAATATGGGATGTTGGTGCTCTCCTATGTGAGCTTCACGAACATCCTCTATGTTGCCAATTCCCTATACAACTACGGGATGCTTCAATGCTTCTTTTCACAAAATATTTGAAACACTGCTCTAGATGACATACAAAAGAAAAACACATGAAAATTTATGGAAGATGGGTTTGGGCCTCAGAGCAATGGCATATGTGTCAGTTCTACAAAATAGGCGGAACATAGGTAGAAGGCAGTTACAAGGGTAGACTGGAATGCTAAAAATGGAGCTCGCTCTAATACCGTGTCAGGCCAGGAGGTAACTCCTTAAAAATGATATTGTATATTCATTTAGGTTGTTCATTATTATATACATGAGGGAGTGACTATTGAGTTTCATCTCCTGATGAATCTCCACTTTCTCTATTATTTATTTAGATTATTTATAGTTGTTCACCTAATCTGTATGATTAGGTGTCAACAGAATAAATCAATGAAGTTTACTATGTAGTTCCCAAATTCAACATAACACCATGTAAATCACTAAATACTTTTCTTGCCCTCTCAAGCTCTTTTCCCTTTCTTTATGAATCCATAAGAATTTGTATTGTTGTAAGAGTACGCTCAATGAATGATTTATTTTCATCTTAGCTAAAGAATTTCTACCATTTCATGTTCTAACTGTATATACTACTAATGGATGTTGTATATGCTTGGTAGCTTGTGATGAATAGATTTCTCTTCATTTATATTCATAAATGAAGTTTAGCACTATAGTTATCATGAAAAAAATAATTCAGTGATTGAGAACCTAGTTCTCCATATTGTAAATGTACTCATTGCAATAGCTCCATGTCATATCTATTATTATGGAAGAGATGTGAGTCCCTAGTGATTTTAGATTTTGACTTTGATTTGTTTACTACCAAAGTTCAAACATAAAGCCACCCATGGCTTAAGAGCTCTACAATAACCACTCATGAATTTTAGATCATCATAGTCTAGTCATTTACAACTTCATTCATAATGGTTTTCATTACCTAGGGTACTCTTTCTAGCACCCTACCCAAAAGATCCAATAATGTTTAACCAATTCATTTTCTAAATCACCCCCTCCAAAAGGATTCAACAAAGGAATTAGAAAAGGATTGGGGGAAATCTGTTGTGAAACCAGTGCACAAAAAGATAGAAAAGATAGTTGAACGCCTTAGAATTTAGCCTCTTTGAGGGGGCAACCTCCTTTACATTACAGAAATGAATAATTCTTTGATGATACAAATGACAAAACCTCCTTTCTATATATAGGAGTCTAAGGGGTCACAATATAACCAAGCCCACCTAACAATAATAATATAAAGGCACAAAAATAACAATAGAGGGATTCTATGGGGAACAATAATAACAATAGGGTACAATAGGGGCACAACAATATTAATAAGGGATACAAATACAATAGTAATCGAGGCATCACTATTATTATATGGACCTAACATGCCCCTCTCCTTCAAGAAAGTGTTGCCCTGAATACTTGAGTAGTTCTAGATGATTCTATATAAAATTCTCATCCTCCCATGTGGATTCTTCAGCGGATAAGTTCTTCCACTTGACAAGATACTCTAAAATGGATCAATTTCATAGCTGTCAAGTTCTTGTTTCTATGACTCCTTCTGGTTCAAATATAATTTTTCCTTCCTCGTCAAGTTCTAGAAAATTGTTTGAACTAGGAATTTGTTACCTACAACCTTCCTTAAACATGAAACATCTAAAATTGGGTGCACTCGAGAAGTTGCAGGAAGCTCCATTTGTATGCCATATTACCAATCTTTTGCAACACCTTGTATGGACCATAATACTTTGATGAAAATTTATTATCCATCTTAGCTTGCTTGAAGGAAATTTGATTATATAATTGTAGTCGTATCAATACCTAGTGGCCTACATCAAAACTTCTTTTGTTGTGATGTTGATTTGCCTATTGTTTCATTCTATTCTATGCCAACACAAGGTTATCTCTTAAGAGTTGGAGAACTTGTTCTTGATGCTCGATGTGATGTCCCATTACTTGAACCTTAGAATTTTCTCTTAAATATGATGTGACAGATGGTGGCTGATATCCATAAAGTGCCATAAATGGGGTCATTTTTGTTGTAGTATGAAATGAAGTGTTATACCGCCATTCAATCAGAGGCAACCATTTGACCCATTGTGTCTATTTATCAGATACAAAGCAACGAAGATATCCTTCCAAACATTTGTTTACTATCTTAGATTGCCCATCAGATTGAGGATGATAAGATGAGCTATGAGCTAACTGAGTACCAAAAAAAAAAATTATGTCCAAAAAATTTCCAGTAAAAATGGGATCTCTATCACTTACAATAATCTTTGGGTTTCCATTCAGTTGTTTCCAGAAATGTCGTAGAAACTGTAATGGCCTTAAATGGATGTGATAATGCACAAAAGTGTGCATACTTGGTAAGTCTTTCAACTACGACCATGATGCTACTATTTCCCTCAGACTTGGGTAAACCTGTGATGAAATCCATTGAAACCTCCTCCCAATGTTGGCTTGGAATGGATAAAGGTTGTAATCGACCTGGTGTCTTAATTGTTTCAGATTTCTTTTGTTGGCATACCAAGCATTCTGCCACAAAATTTTGAATATCCAATTTAAGGCCATCACAAAAAAAATCCTTCTTAAGCCTATGGTAAGTTTTTAAAAATCCTGAGTGCCCTCCAAAGTGAGAAGCATGCAATTCCAGAAGAATCTCTTGTTTGAGTTGGGAATTATTACAGAGGTATAA
The DNA here is from genome assembly GCA_000404065.3 of Pinus taeda. Classification (NCBI taxonomy): domain Eukaryota; kingdom Viridiplantae; phylum Streptophyta; class Pinopsida; order Pinales; family Pinaceae; genus Pinus; species Pinus taeda. The sequence continues at coordinate 41,632 of APFE030974183.1, read as the reverse complement.
GAGATCTTTGTACCGTAACTAATCATTTTTCCAGCTAAGTGTATTAGATGTACTAGAATATTGTTGTAATGTTTGAATAAGTTCCCACACTTCTTCGTCATTCTTCCATTCCTCCCTTGCTTCATTTATCCAATCTGGTCGGATAATAGAAATGGCGCACAACAATGCTTCCACATCCTCATCCTTTCTTGAGAGTCCATCTACCACAACATTTTGCTTCCCTTTTTTTGTTTAGGATTTCAAAGTCATAACCCAAATTTTCTGTGACCCATTTTTGTTGTTCTTCAGAGGATAATATTTGTTCTGAAAGTATTTAAGGCTATCATGACCCGTCTTTACCTTGAAGTGTCTTCCCATTAGGTAGGGTCACCATTTCTTAAGTGCATGTAGTATTGCCAACATTTTCTTCTCATAAATAGCTTTATGTAAATACTTTCCCTTGATTGGATGACTTTTGAAAGCAATGGGTCTTTCATCTTGCATTAAAACAACACCAATTCCATTTTTGGAAGCATCACATTCCATAATAAAGATTTTTGTGAAGTCTGGTGTAGCTAAGACCGGTGCTTAGCACATTGCATCTTTAAGATGTTCGAAGGCCTTTGTTGCTTCTAGAGTCCATGAAAATGCATCTTTCATCAACAATATTGTTAGAGGTGCTGCTGTTTTCCCATAATTATTAACCAACTTGCTATAATTCCCTATCAACCCGATAAATCCTCACAAATGCTTTATGGATGTGGGGATTTCCCATTCCTTAATGGCTTTAATTTTTCTAGGGTCTACCTTAACTCCTTCATGAGATACAATATGACTCAGGTATTCCACCTCTTCTACTCCAAAGAAACATTTGGACCTTTTTCCATATAATTATTTCTCCTCCAATAGTTGTAGCACCCTATCAACGTGTTCAACATGCTCCTTCCAAGACTTGTTGTAGACTAGTCTATCATCAAAAAATACTAAAATAGATTTTCTAAGGAAGGGTTTGAAAATGGAATTCATCAAACCTTGAAATGTAGAAGGTGCATTGGTAAGGCAAAAAGGCATGACCAAAAGCTCATAGTGACCCTCATGAGTTCTAAATGTTGTTTTCGGAACGTCTTGTGTCTTCATTCTAATTTTATGATATCATGAACAAAGGTCTAACTTGGTGAAGTAAATTGATCCATTCAATTTATCCAATAATTCATCAATGATACTAGGAAACTTATGTTTAATAGTGAGCTTTTTGAGCTCCCTATAATCCAGATACATGTTCCATGATCCATCCTTCTTATGCACCAATACTATTGGAGTAGAGAAAGAACTTTGGCTAGTTTGAATTATACCAACCTCAAGAATTTCTACAACCATACGTTCAATTTCACTCTTTTGCGGGTAGGGATATCTATACGGCTTGATGTTTGGAGAAACACTTCCTGGAATCAAATGAATAGCATGATCATGATCAAGAATAGGTGGGATACCTTTGGGAGTCTCAAATACCTTGGAATGATTGTCCGAGACTTTTTGGAGATCTGCAGAAATAGATGATTTCGATGTGAAACATCTAGCGAACATAATTGTGCAATTACACCTCATTGTTCCCTTTTTAGAAGCTTTGTCATATTGTTAGGGCTTATTATCTTTCTTGGGTGTCCCTACAATAACCCTTAATTCAAATTCACTTCCTTCAGCATAAAATTTCATGAAAAGTACTTGAGAGTTAAAAGCTATTGTACCCAAGGATTGTAGCCATTGGACTCCTAGTACAACATCAACACCTCCCATTGGAATGGAAAGAATTGGGCTATTCAATACATATTTTCCCATGGATAGCTTGATATTATGGTTCTTTCCAAAGTAATGTATCGTTGCTCCATTTGCAACCATCACTTGACACTCTGGTGCTGGATATAGGAAGTAATTCAATTCTTTTGCTATCTTAAAATGAATAAAATTGTGGGTACTCACTAAATCAATAGACACTATTACCTTTTTCTTCTTGATATGTCCTTATATCTTGATGGTTTGAGGAGTGGTAATTCCAGCCAATGCATTGCAAGATATGGTCGGATTCATTTCTTCTTTATCTAGGCTTTGTTACTGGAGTATGTCCTCTTCTTTTGACCTTTCTTGTTCCTTTTCTTCTTCCTCTTCACAATCTATGTAGAATAATTTCTTCTCAGCACACTTATGACCTTTAGTGTATTTGCTATCATAATTGTAACAAAGCCCTTTTGCTTTTTTTTCTTCCAGTTGTTGTGGTGTCAACCTTAGAGGTTGTGGAAGGTTAGGGGCAACAACACTTCCATCTTTATAGTTGTGAGTGGTAGGCTTCCTGGTTGCCATAATTTTTCTTTCTATTTTTCTTTCTAACCTGAATGCCTTCTCTAATGAATCAGGTTCCCAAAGGTGAAGATCATGTTGGATATTATCCTTTAGTGTCCCTATGAACACATCAAGCCTATGCTCCTCTGGAATATTTTTTACCCTTATGTTCAATTTTTGGAACTTCTCAATGTGCTCCATCGCTGAACCCTTTTGTTTGAGACTTATCAATTGGCTAAAAAGAGTGTTGCTTTTTGTATCCTCATAATGTCTTGTCATTTCTTCTATAAAATTTGCCCAAGTGATAATTTTTTTTACGAGAGCAAAGACATTGATACAATACAAACTGATTTAGTTCCAAATATAAAGTTGCAATCAGTAGCTTTTGTGTGTTTTATGCATTATTGAGATTGAAAAATTGCTCCATCTGTAGTATCCATGTTGTGGGATCCTTGCCATCAAACTTCCTCATATCGATTTTTCAAATATGGTGGGTCTTCGATCCAACATTAGAGTCTATGAAATCATGATTAACATTTCTTCTGTTCTTGTCATGAGTTTCTTTTACTACCCTTTCACCATTAGTGACCAATTCTTGAAGAAATTATTCAAATTTATCTTTAATTCTTCCATCTTATCATCCATGCATCCATTTTAGCATCCATGCCATTCATCTTAGCCTCCATGCCATCCATCTTAGATTCTACACCTTTATTTAAGAAATCCATCTTAGCTTTTACGCCTTTATTTAAACCATCCATCTTAGCTTCTACATATTTCTTTAAACCATCCATCTTAGATTTTGTTACTTTTTGTGCAAGTGACATTTGTTGCACTTGGTCTCATAATTTTGATATATCATGTTGCATTTCTTCCTCTTCTTCATGAGTCATGCTAGAACTTTCAGGTTTCTTACTAGGTGTTTGCATTTTGTTTCCTCAGGGCATCAATTACCAATAATAACACTTTACTATGCCCATTGAATTCCTTCAAACTATTTTTTCAAGAATTTAAAACAAAACTACACACCCTTTTTCACTTTATAGGAGCTCGATATTGAATCTGATGTATCTCCATAATTTCAGACAATCCAATTCTAAAATTACGAGTTGCAGTAGCCTCTATGTCCTCTTTCCAATGCCATTAGTCTGACCGAATTTAGATTCTCCAAGGCAGAGTTATGCACAATCTCCCAAGATGACCTGATTATAGACCTTTCCAGATGAGAAAATTTTTATGAAGTGCCACATGTCACTGTTTTGATATTAGTAAATGAAAATATACACAAGAAACTACAGTCCATCCTCTTTCTATAACTTATGATGAAACTTTAATCTGATTCTCGAAACAAAATTTATGATGATTTTTGCAAGGTCACCTATTTGGAATGTAATTCAGGAGTCTGCAAAAAGGCAAACTTCTCCAAATAATATCTCTGCAAATATAGTGCGAAAAACTCTAAAATTCGGAGACAAGGTTCAGTACGATTTCTTCTCAAATGGGTTTTTTGTTTTGCTTCTGAAATGTCACAAAAAAGTTTATAGTGAAAATTCCACGATGACCTATTTGGAGCAGCAAAACCCTAGAATCCAAAGCTTTGATACCAGATGTTATGAAACTAGATCACAAAAAGATAGAAAAGATAGTTGAATGCCTTAGAATTCAGTCTCTTCGAGGGTGAAACCTCCTTTACATTACACAAATGAATAATTCTTTGATGATATAAATGACAAAACCTCCTTTCTATGTATAGGAGTCTAAGGGGTCACAATATAACCAAGTGAACCTAACAATAATAATATAAAGGCACAAAAATAACAATAGAGGGATTCTATGGAGCACAATAATAACAATATGGGGACAATAGGGGCACAACAATATTAATCAGGGATGCAGCTACAATAGTAATGGGGGCATCACTAGTATTATAGGGACCTAGTAAAACTTGACTACTAAAAATCTACCTTTCTGTTCCTGAAACAAAACGGAGTTCATACATGTATCTTGAACTAGAAAAACAAGTAATAACATCATATAAACCAACGTAAGATGCTGGCATTGAATTTGAGATAGGAAGAAACCTATAATAAATGGATTATATAAATGTGACTCTAATGGGCATGCATCAAACCATTATTTCATATTTAGTTGTGTTTGAAACATATAAATTATTTTTTGATCAAAATATTTTAGGGGTTTCTAAAAATGAGAGGAATATAAGGGAAATTTTCATATCAGTATTATGGATTAGTATCCAAATTGTATGTTATGATTGCACACAATATCAAAATTGTATATTATATTTGCCTTGCAATCACTGTGAAAAGAGATATATGATCAAATTTTAGCATAAATAATATGAATCTTAGGGATAAAGAATTTTGAGTTCACTTGTGGCTTTCTAGGTTTGTGAAACAGGTAACTAACATAACCCTCACTGGTTCAATATTATAGTGTTTGTCCTTACACTTGTGGATGTGTATAGGCACATACAATTGTGATTGCGTGCAGGTGTAAGATTTGGGTCATTTGGGTGGAACATAATCTTCCCACTCATGGTCTGTCAGCCAAAGGAACTCAAATTGAAAGGTGTTAATCAATCCCTATAATTCTAAATATGATCATTCCCCATAATTATAAATATGAGGATGTCAGCCTCATTATGCTAAGAAGGGGCTTCTTAAAAAAAAAAAAATCGATAAGAAGGAGATAGTTCAATAATAATAGTAAAACTATAGATTTTGGAAAACGTGGAAATCAATCTCAAAGTATAGAGAATTCCATGTGTAAGCCATAGGAATAATGTTAACCTCAAGGGTTACACAACATTTGTATAAAATATATGATTTCTACTTACCAGCCTATTGCTGAAATGTTCTCTATGACTTATTTGAGTTATACCAAAGTAATCTAGGTGTGATTTTACAACATTGTTCTTCATTTATTGGCATAGATATTTTATGTCAGGTCCAATTTCTACTGATTAGTAATTAAGTAGGTTGTAGTCTATCTATTATACATTTTGGAGGGGATTTTAGAATATTTTCTGGTCTTATTTTCCTAAAATATCCATATTCTAAGTGCCCTAGGGGTTACCAGGGTGTTGAATGCATATATGCAGTCAACAATCCATTTTCAACAAATAATTCAATATTTTAATAAAATGAATATCACCAAATTGTGAAAAAAATTGCAAAAATGTATAACAATTATACAATGCCATTAGATAGAGTTTTTAGCCAATTAATTCAATATCAAGTATACTTCAACTAGCCCACAAATAAATTATTAGTAGGAAATAACTTTGCATGCTCATGATAAAGAAACCATAATACCGTAGAAAGGGAAGACACTAACAAACATATACCCGAGGACATGAAAAACAAGGCTTCTTTCCAAATTAGCAAAGGTTTAGGCTACATTGTTCTTAAGTTGATATGTTTGTGCACAAATAAAATGTGTTTAGAAAATAGTGGAAGTTATAATTGAATTTAAAAAATTACATTCTTCATTATTCTTTAACCTAAATCCTCTTCCATGTTTTCCTTTTAGTTTATATATCAAATAAATATTTGTTAGCCATATAACAAGAACTAGTTCAATGCGACTTATGAGTTTTTCTTTATTGAAAACATTTTTGTCTCTTGGGAATGGGATAAAATAATATCCATTTGTAAATACTTAATTTAATCAGTACACAACTCTCGTAACTTTTCTTATATTATTTGAAGCAACAATGGTAGGAGATATATTCTTAAATTACCACTAGGAAAAGGTGTGTTATATTTGACAATTTTGCATCCTTTTAAAGGATGTAATCCATAATATTCTTAAGTTAATTCTCATTTCTACTTTTGTGGAACAATATTTTCTAGAAGACCCTACTGTTGGGTTTGAAACTATGAAAGTGCTCATTAAAGAAAACATTAACACTTGAAAATGGTTTTTCCTACCAATAGTAATCATTCAGGTAAGAAACTTCCCGTGGACATTTATTATGCTTATAATTTTGCATTACAAAAAAATATGTGGTCCATAGGCTTAATAAAAAAGATTTTTTTAGTCCAAAAACTAATGTCTTTTGGTAAAACATTTGAAAAATGATATTAAGTCTCATTAAATTAATTTTCATTCATTTTGTTGTTTTATAAATGTAATAGGAACCTCAACTTACAACGAAATACTTGGAAATATACAAGTTAGGACTAGCTCTTTTTTACATTTATAACTTAATAAATTTTTCCTTTGTAGAATGATTCATGATGCTAAATTGATAATTGGTGATCTCTATTCCTTAGCAAAAACCCATTTCAAAATTTTTTGCATCATTAGTGTTTATGAAAAGTAAAGAAAGGTTAGGATTTTATTTTCAAGGTGATGAGGCTAACTTTTTGTTTTCTTGGCTAAATACATTGATGGCTTTAGGCTTCAATTGTTCATGCAAATAATGTAGATTTTCCTTCAAGTTATACAACTCCTAATATGAATAATCTGAAATATAATTTCTTCTCACATAAACACATAACTTCTCTACTATATGTAATAGAATATGAACAAAAATAAAAGAACAATTACACAAAAAAATCCAAGTAACTGAACTGGTAAAAACCTCACATTTTGATAATTTTAATGATAAAAATTAAAAAATTGATCTCCTACTAACACCATTATTTCACTTGGAGAATACAACCTTATCCCTACTTATCCTAAGCATGAAACCCTTATAGGAATATTGATCATGTATCCCTCTTCCCTTACTCCTCCTCTACCTTCAATTCCTAACACAAATCCAACAAAGCAAGTCCCTAATTCCTCACACAATATTTGATGCTTCAACTCATGAATTAGAGCACATGATGCAAGGGAAAATTGCCTTCTACCAACTCGCACAAGCATCCCACTTGTCACACTCACTTACAAGCTTACACACAAATTGGTGCATAGAAGAATGAATACAATTGTGCCTTTATTCCTTATTTATAGCAATTCAGATGCATAAAATTAATGAATTTATAACTAAGGAATTATTTTGTGATATATTGAGTTAGCATGAGTTAACTCCTCACGCAACTCGCCCTATTTCAAGTCAACCACTTGAAACTCAATCATTTGTGTTTTTCCTCAGTCAACTCACACTAGAAAATCAAGAACTCAACTTTCAATTTCAATAAAATAGTTAATTGCATCCTAACTCATCCTAGCTTTTAGGGATTGATTCCTAAATTATAGGATTAATAATCCTAATTATAGGGAATCTCCTTTTTTATGAACTTGATTCATGCACAAGAAGGAACTAATTTTGGCTCCTACGATTGAGGAACAAATCAAGGAACCCTTTTCTCACTAATTTTTTCAACACTCCTTCTTAGTGTCTAAGTTTTTCTTGCAAGAAATTTATCCACCTGGATCTGTCTTCAACTCTATAAAGATCTTCAGTGTTGTAGTTAATCCCTCTAAATTAGAAGACTTCCTTCTTTCTTTTGTAGAACCTACATTGAATACCTATTCTTTCTCACCATTCTCTTCAAGTCCACTTCTCTTGATCTCCATTCACCAGCCCTCTTTTGATCTCCATTTACCAGATCATTTTCCCACTTCTCTTAAACGTTTCCTATAATAGAACCCTCTCACTAAGTGGTTGCACTTGACCTAGGTTATGGCCAACATCATCATTACCCTACTAGTTAGCCGAACTACCAACTATCTTAGCCTAAAAACAAGATACTCGTTGAGGCTCCATCTTGAGATCTTTATCCTTCTCTCACTCAACCATCACATCTCTACTCTAAGAATTGCTCACCTTGCTACTCAAGGATGCACTTGTCTCTACCTACAACTTGTAGAAATTCTTCATCCTCACACCTATCTTCTTTTTACATCCATAGGAAAGTGTTGGAGGTATGAATTACCTTTGATAAATACTGTATCATATCCCTTGTCCACATCGATGGCTACTGAAAAAATATTCTACCTCAATCCTATAACATAGAGAACATCTCTAAGATGAATAAGATTCTCCGTCTCCCTTTAAAAACTGATACTACCAACTCCCCTAGCTCCATACATGCCATCATCGCCTTCCACGATCTAAAAATACATTTCCTTATCCTTGAGGTGTTTGAAACTCTTCTTTTTCCCAGTCATGTGGAACAAATCCCTTGAATCAATATACCATATATTTCTATTTGTTGAGCTTTCCATGCAAGTAATCAATGAGAAATACTTCTTGAACAGGGAAGAATAGTCATTTACCTTGGTTGAAGCAAAAATATGATCCTTCTCGACACCCTTGTTATTACTAGGACACTTAGAAGCATAGTATCCAAACTCATGGAAATGAAAGCACTTTATCTTGTTTATATGCTTCCTCTTTCCCTTTTGACTAGACTTTACCTCTCTTTGGTCATTCTTTCCTTTGGCCTTGCTTTTATTTCTTTGTAGCACACAGTTCTCATCGTCCTATATCATAATCGACAACACCTATGGTGCCTCCTCAAATCTCTTCCTATATGTAGTCAGTACAAAACCATTCTGAAATTGGGAAGTTCTCTCTCCCACTAATATCATTGTGGAACCCTTTCCATGACTTGTGAAGTCCATGTAAGCTAAAACTCACAATATTGTGATCAAATACAACCACACACATCCCACCTAGTTCATTCTGTATGTGAGTGAACCTGTCAAATATGGGGTGATGGTCTCATCCTTTCTCATTTGCATACTCCTCAAATTCTTCTTAAGAAAAATCTTCCTAGTATAACTAGTACTTTCATACAACCTTAGGATTATATTGTACATCCCATATGTTGTCATCTTCTCATGAATATGAGGAACTATATGATTTTTGGACCCTTCTCGAGTGTCCCTCCTTGACCTGATATCATTCTTATTATGTTCATCCAAATGTTGAGCATATTAGGTGGTGGATAGCCTGCTTCATGAATTTTTGCAAACCATTATCTTCCAACACTGTCATGATCCTCCCTTTCCAGCTATGAAGTTCAATGATCCCTCTTGAAAATGATATTCTTTCAAATCTTGGTAAGGCATCCCAATTTTTCTCCCTGAGAGCTCTCTCTAACTTGCTCGATAACAATCTAAAATCCCTCAGAAAAGACTATACTTAGGTCTTTGTAGGATATAGTCTTTATTTCTCCTTTAGTACATCAAATTTTGCACATGTTTGGGCTTTAATATTTCTTCCATTGGTAGAACTCTTGTTGTCCTTCACAAGATCTACTCTCTAGACACAAATAAGTAACTACTAACAACCCTCCACCTATACATAGGATTCCACCAAATCTATTTGAAATGGATTCTATCCACTAGCATAACAAAATCAACAGAAGGATACACATATACCTTATTTATGCACCCTTTGTTCTTGTTCTTGTGCACTTTTTCTAAGATCTATTTTGGGCACAACAAAAACCTTAGTTCTGATACAAATTACTTTCGTTCGCTTTCCCAACTATCCTCCGTAAATCGATGTCCCTTCTATCTCTTCCTACACTATTGTTTAGCCTTTTGGGCCCTCCAAAAGACACCTAGAAGCCTACTTTCTCCAAGTAGGCAATAGTATACGTTCCAGATGTATTACAATAAAGAAAACCACCCTCTATTCACCTTTGTTGTATTTTCTAGTGAATGTGGCTTAGTGTGTATACCCTTTACATGCCTCTCAGCTGTTCAATAAAGAGCAACTTCAACTCTGCAATTACACACAATTTTTGTTGCCTTAGTAGATGAAAAAATACTTACTATTGTTTCACAAGATTAGCCTGGATAACCCTCCTATATAATCAACCTCTTTACCATGCAACTCAGCCCTCCAAAAATTCAAGAAAAAGTGCAATTGTTTCCCTTTCACCTTTGTTGGATCAATTCTACAACCACTTTGGAGATCTTCCTTCATATGTTTTCCACTTTGGCTGTGTTATATTTATTCTCTTTGATCTGATACCATGTAGAATTTCCTTCAAATTATGCAAATTTCTAATATGAAAAATATTAATCATAATCCTTCTCACATAAACACACAATTTCTCTACTAGATGCATTAGAATAGAAATAAAAATAAAATCACAATTATACACTTAAGAACACAATTTGTTTTACTAGGTAACCCAATTGGGAAAACCCTCACTCACTTGAGAATTTCATTGATAGGAACTTAGCAATTAATCCCTTACAAATAAAACTATTTTACTTGGCAAATACACCCTCCTCCTTTGTTATCCTAAGCATGAAACCCTTACAAGAATTTTGATAAGGCTACCCTCCTGCCTTGCTCCTCCTTTGCTCTGAATTCCTAGCAGAAACCTAAGGAACCAAGTCCATAATTCCTTACGCAACGTCTGACCCTTTAGCTTCTAGAATGTAGTGCATGAGCCAATAGAAAAATGCCTTCTACCAACTCACACAAGCATTCTTCTTGTGATGATCACTTACGAGCTTACACACAAAATTAGTTCGTACAAGAATGAATACAATTGTGCCTTTGTTCCTTCTTTATAGCAATTCAAATGGCTAAAATTAGTGAGTTTTTATGTTTTACTCTCTTGC
>APFE030974183.1:6720-27881 GCA_000404065.3 Pinus taeda | reverse complement strand
ATCAGGAAACAAAATGATTTTGTGACTTATTGAGTTATCGAGAGTTAACTTCTCATGCAACTCATCCTATTTCATGTCAAGCAATTGAAAATAAATCACTTGTCTTTTTCCTCAATCAAGTCACACTAAAAAAAGTAGCTTGATCTTCAATTTCAGCAAATCAGTTAATTGCATCCTCACTTGTCCTAATTTTTAGAGATTGATTGCTAAATTGTTTGAAAGCGTCCTAGTTTATAGGGAATATCCTAATTTTTAGGTACTTAAGTCCTGCATAAAAAGGAACTTATGTTGGCTCCTAAAATTAAGTCACAAATCAAGGAACCCTTTTCTCGCCAATATTTTCAACAAATAAAACTAGTTCATGTACAAAAAATATTTTTTTCTGGCCAAGTTGGTTAAATCTCCCTGACTACTTGATGTTCTGTCATGAGTTCATGATATCTCTATTCTTCCCCCTCACACATGCACACACACACACCCAAATTATCCACTAAACTAGATAGTCATTATCAACCAAAGTTTAAATTCGTTTTGTGGTCTCTATGTTGAGGTTGTCTCTAAAATTATGTAATTCCCCATGCATGCTAATTTTTTCCGGAGTTGAGAATATTAGGATTAATTTAGTCTAGAAGAATGAATGTCTATAGTCAAGATCTTAAGTTATTTTTTTACAAGGCAGAGAATTAGTCTAATTCTGTTAATTAAGTACTTTTATTCTAGAAAATGAAACATTGCAGTTAGGATTTTCTCTACAAATAGAAGAATAAAAAAATTCCAATATTAGGTATGATTGGATGACATCCAAGGTATTATTCCTATCCATTTATCTTTTGTTAATCTTTTCAACATATTTTATCCTCAATATACCTACTTGAAGAGCGATTCTATATTATTTGGAGATTCGAGAGGAGGGCTACTATGTACCTGGGCTTTGAACCTACATTTGTTATACATCAATATTGAATCCAATATCCCCATGTCAATTGTGTAAAACATATATGTCAATTGTTTTAAATTTATTAGACAAGGTTGGGTCCTAATATGTTCACATCAAACTTTAACTTGAGCAAATATAAATTATTTTCATATTTTTGATAATATGTGTAGATTGGACCCCACATCAACATGATTTTAAGCGAGGCATAGTTTCTTGCATGCTGCTAGACACAAAACCAAAATTAACTGGTGAGAGTTGAACTAAAACATAACTTATCTTCCAAAGGGTATATTTCATGCATCTGCACCTTATTTGATATTCATGGTTATCAAGTTGAAGTCTTGGTCCTTGGAAAGGACTATAGCTTTGCAAAAGAAGTTTCAAGGAAATTTACATTGAATGCGTAAAATAACAAATTTTGATTGGGAATTTTGACTTATGGTCATAATTAAATATTTGTTTCGAAATGTCATGAACAATAATTTTATAGAGTCATAAAAATATAATTACTATTAAATGATGTTTAGGAAATGGAAATTCATCAAACCAAGTGAAAAGGCTTACCATGTGTTGTCGCAGCTACAAAACCCTCCAAATTTTTGGCTTGCACTCAAATTTGGGAGCCTTCCTTTGTCTTTCCTTTATCGTTTCCAACACTCAAGCTCATTTTGTGAGCTTTCTTAGGGTATTTTCACATGTTTTGCTCGATTGACCAACTATCATCTTTTGGCATGTTGAGTTATTTATCATGCTTGTGATCCTATTATAGTGATTTTGAAGGTATGTCTTTGTGTGTTTGAGTTGTCCTAGCTATGTAAACAATAGTTGCACTCATACATGAAGTTTTAAGCACTACCGCACAACTGTCGCCGCAGTCATCCTAGTAAGTTCTATCTCAAGTGTCACACTTGTGGTTATTGGTTCTAGAGAGTCTCACAGATGGTAATGGTTTGTCTTTGTCTTTTTGTTCCAGTGGTCTATATTGTTGTGTCCTCGAAGTATGCTAAATGTGTGATCAAAATGTCAAGTTCCTCAAATATTCACTTGCCTCACACACTTAGCCACATTCCTGAAAATCCCCCCAATCGAACAACTCCCTTCACTGAACCAGGACTAAGTTTCACTCTACACAGTGTTAGCCCTCGATGATGCTTCTCTACTACCTAGGATTATGCATTTCTCAGGGACTACTCCCTAGGGAAATTTCACTATACAATATGAGAGTTGAGCTACATCCCTTCCTTCCAAGAATTTCACATAAGCTACCTCAAGCTTGACTTGAACTGTACATTTCCTAAGAACAGTCATCAAGCCTCCTTCCTACCTACTGGAACCCCATAGTGTACATATACCTAAGCCTCCTTTTCCTGCTAGAACTATGCAAAGGTGTCCACCTAGTCTCCTCCCTAAGCCAAGACTCACTAATCCTAGAAGCTGCATAGATATGTCTTCTCTGGTCGCTCGACTATGCAATCCTATCTTCCCTTAGAAAACTTCATAGACCTGCCTCCGAGGGTATCATCTTGCACCTACGACTAATGATCTCAACTGCGCAATCTTGCCTCCTAGTGGCCTCTACACAATTTTTCTCAATAGTGAATATTGTGCTTTGGAATCCCTAAGTCAAGCCTAAGGTGTGCTCTGTGCAATCCCATTTACTAGTCTCCCTCCCTATCACCTGGAACTAGGCAATGCGTACTTATGGGCTCCTCTTCCAACCTGACATTTGTCTCGGGCCTAGTCCATGAATAACAATGCATCATCTTATACTAGGAGATTTTGAATTTGATGTCATCCCATCATGACTGAATTGCAAGAACACGTACACTATTAGATCATGGCCAGATGATGAAGGTTATGAATAAGGAGTGAGCATGCTAGAAGAATTACTTGCAGTTGGATGGAAAAAATAAACTCATTAAGAACAAGAAAATGGAACACATGCATGCAACCTCATTTCAGGACGTAGATGATTCAAGACCTTGTAGCATCAATCCATGCAGAGGAGAAAAGAAAGCACATCCATCAATCAACAACAACAAAAACTTGATGTTGCCACCACAACAAGCGAGTCCATGCTAGCAGTGGCATGTCAATTTCTGTCATGAGTTGTCAAGGGAACATCACTACTATGGGCCATATATGCTCTAAATAAAATGTAATGTAAAGTTAAAGTCCAATAGACACACAAGAATATGAAGAGCCATGTCAGTTGAAAGCTCATAGGAAGTTGAATGGTCATGAGGGTAGTCCAATAGTCACAATGGTAAACCATCACCCTTGGTTATATATACCCCTCCCATTAGACCAAGAAATTTTCATCTTCACTCCTTCCACGAAGCATTGAGAGTTTTTAGTTAGTTCTTTGAGGAGCGACGAGTGGCTCCAATGACCCATTACTAGGTCTAGTGATGTATGCTGTACATATGTGTCCTAGAACGTTTTCTTAATAAATAAGTTGGTTAAGGCTAGCACATTTTCATCCATGTTTTGTAGATGTTTGTAAGATTATTATTTTAGCATTTCTAATTCATGCTTTCTTCATGTGTACTAAGATAGTTTAACTATTTATGTTGTTTTAGTTGTTAACTGGTTTGGAATGTGTTGTATTGGTTATCAATGCTGTCACATCTTTGAGGACTACTCCGTAGGATACTAGACAAACCTTCCTTATTTACTGGTTATAATGGTTGTCACATCCATTATGGATTACTCTATTGGATGGTCAACATGTATTCCCTTGAACTTTGGTTTTAATGACCGTCGCATCCACTGTGGACTATTATGCTAGATCTTGGACAACCCTTTCTAGTTCACATGTATCTCTTCATGGGTGGTACTATTACATCTCTACTAGAGGATCACTTTACTGTCCTCCTTTTGTAGTAAGATAACCTAGACATAGCTACATTACAAACTCACCAAGCACACTCACCTCACTTTTTGAAGATATTAGTGTAACACTCTCATGTGCTAAACAACAAGAGCTAAGAAAAATCTATAAGTAAATGGAAACTGAGCCATCATAAGTGATGGGACTCCCACACAAAATATTCTAACGTCTAATTGGGACTTCCTACCAGGGAGATACCTTGAATGTTGGTAGATCTAGCACCATCAACATTTATGGCACTAGAAGGAGAGCCACTAGGAGTTTATGGATGATTGTCCCATCGACCCCACTCATCAATTATCTCGTCAAGGTAGTAACATGCACTCCCTCTCCCTTACATGCAATTTTTGGGTTGATCATTTCTCATGACCCTAACCCAAACATGAAATCATGTATCATCAAACACCAGTTGTATGTCCCATCACCTCTCAATTTGCAAAAAAAATTAGACTGATCCCGAGAGTGTACGCTCTTCCATATTCTCAAAAGAAGAAAAATACTCCCCTATAATAGTATTAGTTTCATCTATTGAAGAAGTTATATTCACCACTCTTGAGGAGTTGGCAGAAGCTATGGAGAAAGAAGAGGAATCCCCCCTCTTCTGAATGGAAGAAGAATACAACCTCTTACTCTTGGGTTCAATTTCTGATGGAGGATGCGAAAGGGAGGGAAATGAAGGAGGAGGAGAAGAGGAAGAATCATTAGATTCAGAACATGAGGAGGAGGAGGATGAATATGAAAACATGGAAGAACAAAATCTTGAATGGATGACTGAGGGCCGATTTTCAGTTCCGAGTGTCCTACATAAGATGCTAAGACACGTAGAGAAGTTGTTAACAAAATATGACCCTGACAAGATAGTGAAGGAAGAAGATTACTTAAACAAGTTCTACCTACATTTGTAGACACTCGAGGTACATTACGACAACATTTAATTTATACTATTTCCATCTACCTTGGATGGAAGATCAGATGTATGGTACCACAACCTCCCACAAAACTCCATCTAGAACTAGTGGGTGTTCAAAAAGATCTTTCAGAAAATTTTGTTGAAGACAAGACCACTTCCATTTTATTAAAGGGGTTAGGTAATCTCAAGATGGAGTAGAAGGAGAAGGTTAAAGATTTCAATTAGACGTTTAAACATATTCTGAAAAATTTCTCGACTGACACTAAACCTCATGACTCCATCACCGTCAACTACTACACTTCTACATTATTGACCAGTATTGCATAGTTCATTAAGTGAGCTATGAGAACAACATTGATAGAAAATTGTGAAGAGGCTATTTCCATAGAGAAATACCTACATGATATTGGAGTCATTATAGACGACTAATGCACTAAGGACTCCAAATACACGAGAAAATGGACTCTGACCTGTGTGACTAAGGATAAGGAAAAAGAAGAAAGTGACATTGAGAGCGTTACTCGTCTCATCAAGTCCCTGACCACTATAGTTGTTGAACTTAAAAAATCGAGGAATGAGACAACCGTGAGTAGCAGGCCTTCTAGGTACCTGCTGAAGAAAAATCTAGCTTCAAGCAGTAGCAGTACCCAGCCCATCAAATCTATGTAGAGCTCAAACCTATTTTTGAAACTTGACCAGCTCGTGATTAATTCATACTGCATGTTTCACCATGAAAAGCATTCGAAAAGAATGTTCCGAGAATGGAACTCTAGAATGAGCGACATGGCTATGTAGTTCTCCAACAACCTTATGGTTAATGAGTAGGCCAAGCCTAGTAATGAAGAAGAAAAAGAAGCTACATCTGATGAAACTCCATGTACTAGGCATGTAGTATACATGTATCAGTGTACTCGCACAACCTAGAAGACCACCATTGAGAAGGAGCCTCTGAGTGATGACCCGACCTTGAAGCAAAACAATTGATATAACTTGAGAAGTCAAGGGGTCACCATTGTGTTTGAGATACTGAGGGATAAAGAAAGACCAAATCTATTAAGGATAGTAGGTCCACCAATCAACTCAATGCAAAACACTTAGAGCAAGTTCCGGAAGGCAACTTCAGTGAAAAATGTTTTCACAAGAAGGAAAGACAAAAGCAGCCCATCAGAAACCATGAACTTTGTTTAACGCCCGAAAACCTCAGTGAGTCGCCTCACTTTATGTTATAACATTATAGAAGGCACGAAGAAGATTCATGTAAACATCTCCCTATATAAGCTCACAAAGATCACGAGTTAGCGACACATTCTTCTACAAGAGCTTGCGAAAAAATCTATAGGTGATGCTACATCTTTTAGCAATGGATCAAGTAAGTCTCCTGACACTGTAACATTTGTGTTTAATGTGCTCTACATGGAGGAGATGAATTCACTATGCTCACCATTCCTGTTATCATTCAAAATTTTCCATTCCAATGTTCACAACTTCTTGGTTGATTCTAGCGCATCGGTTAATGTCATGCCACTCTCCATCGCTAGGAATATCAATGCCAAACATAGTAATATAGTGTGAAAATCATCCAACTAGATAGAACATGTGTACCAACAATTGGTGAACTTAGGGATTTGATCAACCATTTATTATTTAATCGATGAGTTCATCAATGCATCAATATCGTAGTTGTGGTCATCCCAGAAGCATATGGGGTATTTCTTAGTAGAGACTGGTCAAGAAAGTTGCAAGGATACTTTTCCATTGAGTAGTCACACTTATGGCTTCTATATAGGGGCCAAAAGAACTAGCTTCAGGTACTGTTAGAGAGATACATGAAGCACAACATGATTATGTTGAATGGAGAAAATGAACCGTTGGATTTTGTAGAACTTATCTTCAACAATTTCTTTCTGGAGACACAAGTGGGTTCTTATCTTGTAGAGTCATCCCCTACCACACTAAATACAAAGTTGGGTCTCCTTCCATGCTCAACTAGAAAAAATGAAACTTGTACAGTAGTACTAGTAGCGACAATAGTACTAGTGCAGCCACGGTCTCTATACATATGATATGTGGACAATTTACGTTGACAGATCCAAAATGTAGGGAGGCTCTGGAACCAGTTGTGTCTCAACAGACCTGTTGTAGAGAAAACATTTAATCTCTAGCCACTTGGACTTTGGGTGCATGAATAGCACCATCGAATATGAAGCACTAGTCTTGTGCTTACAGAAATCAGTTGATCTCAAAGTTGTTGTTCTAAAAGTGGTCGGTGATTTAGAGATCATGGTGTGTCGGGTATGTAACACTATACAATGTATTTCACCTCATCTTAAGAGTTATCAACAAGAGGTATGGTGACTAATCTATCAATTTCAAGATTTTAACATTATTTCAGTGCAAAGAATATCTAACGCAGCTGCAGAGGCCTTGGAAAATGTAGCTGCATGGATGTCACCATTAACTGATAGATTTTATGTTGAGATTTTCTATAAACCATTTGTCGTGTATAAAATAACTAATTTACATGTTTTTTATGATGATAAGAAAATACTTCATTTCATTGCTAATGCTGACGTCTTTGAGGATGTAGTGATAAATGAGGCTGAGCATGAGTAGTCTCTGCAGGGCGCAACAAATACAAGAAAATACAATCTCATCCCCAAGGTTGTGGTATCACTTGAAAAGTTGTATGAATCGCAGAACCACTTTTAGGGACCTATGAACGCCAAAACTCATAGCTCTACATTGTTTCTTGAACATACCAATCTGGGCATCGAAAATGATTCGAAGTTTGTGGATATCAATACATGTTGTATGCCATAAGAGCAATAGGCTTTCATTCATATTTTCAAACAATATATTGGTGTATTTACATCGATGTACAATGATCTTTAGATATATGACACGTGAATAATCCATCATGTCATACCAATGAAGGAAGGGGCCAAGTCTTTTTAGTAGAAACTAATGAAAGCTCACCCATCACTTGAGACCCTTATACAAAAAGAACAGACTAAGTTGCTCGATACTCAGATCATCTATAAAATGTGACATTCAACATAGGTGTCCAATTTAGTCCCCGTCAGAAAGAAGTTTCGGGAGATCCACCTGTGTGTATATTTCTATAATCTTAATCATGCCTTGGACAAAGAAAACTATCCAGTGTTATCTGTAGATCATAT
Source organism: Pinus taeda (assembly GCA_000404065.3). Classification (NCBI taxonomy): domain Eukaryota; kingdom Viridiplantae; phylum Streptophyta; class Pinopsida; order Pinales; family Pinaceae; genus Pinus; species Pinus taeda. The sequence continues at coordinate 19,962 of APFE030974183.1, read as the reverse complement.
ACTACACTCAATATCTAGATCAGACATATTTTCTTTGCTTGACATATTTTCATGATACAAACAGGTTTTTTAGTAGAGCCTGACAAACTCAAAACAACATTTTGTACTGAGTGGGGTATGTTCCATTTCTGTAAAGTGTCACTTGGGTTACTAAATGCAGGTGCAACATTTCAACACGCAATGGTCATCGTCTTCTATAGGCTTATCAGATAGAGCATGGTGGTCTACCTCAATGAAGTGACAATATTCTCTAGACAGTGGTCAAATAACTTGCGCCATCTCAGGAAGATTTTCAAGTAATGTCAGAAGTGTTGGATATCCCTGAATCCCAAGAAGAGCGTATTCACAATGTCTGAGGGTAACCTACTTGGACACATCATTTCCAAAAGTGGGATCAAGGTATATATGGATAGAGTTCAGACCATTACATAGATTCCCTACCGTGTGAACAAGGAAGCTATGTAGACATTATTGGGGGCTCAACTTCCTCAGAAAATTCATCTCTCACTATGCGTAGATTATGAAACCCATATAGGAGATGGTCGAGAAAGACGCAATTTATAGTTGGGGAAAGAGGGAAAATGACACATTCACTCATATAAAGGAAGCAATAGTAGAGGCACGAACGCTATACTATCCAAACTTCAACAAATATTTCTTCTTCTACACTTTTTCTTTTAACTCTACACTTGTTACGGTTCTCACTCAGAAGGACGAGTTGAACAATGAGAAACCCATCTCCTTCATGAGTGTGAGCCTACAAGGACTAGAACCAAACCTTTGCACCATGTAAAAACAATCTTATGGAGTGCAGAAGGAGGTGAGGCATTTTAAACCTTACCTATTGAAAAGCTATTTCATTATCTTTGTGCCACACCTAGTACTTAGATCACTTCTTGTTCAACAACAATTGTCTGAGAGAAGGGAGAAATGGATGATAGGACTACAAGTGTATGATCTTGAAATCAAACCAGTTCATACCATCAAGGGTCACATTCTTTTCAAACTAGAAGAAAAAGTAGGTAATGCACAACAGGAAGAAGAAGAGCTTGCAGGCTAGGAGAATGACACAAAAATGTACAATGTTGAGTGGTCCCCTCCCAGTTCACTTAGAAACTCTTGGTCTGTAGAGGTTCGCCAACACCTTGACCATGTCATTGTTCTGTCTTATTCCTCTATGTGGAAAAATAGGGCACTCCCACTAAAATCTTTATCACACTAACTGGTGCATGAGGTGCTTTACAGAAAGTACCATAATGGTATCTTGCTCAAATGCATGAGGTGCTTTACAGGAAGTACCATAATAGTATCTTGCTCAAATGAACGTTTCTACTAGACTACATTATTCAAGGATGCGCATGCTTATGCCTGTAAGTGTATGGTTTTTCAGAGGTGCGAATGACAGAAATCGAAAGTCAACGGCCCCGCTATAGCCTATTGTAGTGGAAGAACCATTCCAAAAGTGGGACATGGATATCATTGCAGCATCACTATATTCTAACTAATAGATATTACTTCACATGGTGGACAAAGGTTGTTCCATTGAAGCAAGTGAATGATTAGGAAGTCATCATCTTCCTACAACAGAACATGGTTTCTAGGTTTTCCATTTCTACATCACTTGTTTTTGACAATGTAACATACTTTTCTTCGTTAAAGCTTTATGGATTTTCATTGGAAAATGGTATCGTTTTGAAGAATTCTTCTAATTACTATCCACAAGGAAAAATTCTTTCTAATCCACAAAAACAAGCCTCATTCGCATCATCAAAATGCCCATTTACTTTGAGCAGTGAAACTGGCACTCCGCTATGGTGAATGCTTTATGAGCTGACAGAGTCACATCGAAGACTTCTCTGAATACATCCCCCTACATCCTAGTAGATGGAAAGGAATTCATTCACCCATCAAACATTTACTTACCTGCTCTCCATTTCTCCCAAGAATCCCAAGGCAAGCTATGTCTTTTAGTGCAGTTTAGGATGGACGCGTTGGAAAAGTTACAAGAATAAAGGATCAAAGAAAAAGAAAAAATTTCACTCCAGTAGAACTGTATCAAGAGATGGTTCAATAGAAATTATGCAAGGAGTACTACATTCATTGTGGGTGACTTAGTATTAAAGTATGACAATTCCAATGAGGACAAAGGAAAGAACACTATGTTTCAATCCCTTAGGATTGGTCCTTTTTCAATCCATGAGAAGCTTGGCCAACACATATATCATCTTCAGTCACTTGACATGAAGATTGAACCTCTCCTTATCAATGGCGAAGACTTGAAATATTATTTTTAATGAGATCTGAGGCAATGCCCCACACCATGTACATAGTCTTTTGATTTTTTTTTTTTTTGTTTTCTTAGTTTTATGTTGTTTTTTCTTATTTAAACAAGTTTTGTGCCTCACTGCTCCTTAGCTTATGAATTTGTATGTGGATGAAGTTCAAAGAGTCTTGTTAGACCACAACCCTTGGTTAGTCCAGTGTATGTATTCTTTGCATTTGGTTTTAACTTTTGGCCTATGAAGTCTTCATGGAAAATATGATCTGTTGGTAAGGACAGCTTTAGTCAAACCATGAACTTGTGCCCAGTCTAGGAAACCTCATGCATACACTTAGTTTTCTTCTTTGGTGTCTTAAATATTATCCAAATAATAGAAATTAATAAGGGGAAAATCTAAATGTGAAAAACTAAATCAAAGGTATTTATATGCTACTCTGAAATAACAACCCATCTCGCTCTTAATAAGCTGGGATCCCTCTTCTGCACCAAAAATAAATAAGTTCCTATGCAAAGTTATCTTTAAAAAATAATAAAGGAAAGAGAAGAGAAATGCTTAATGTGTAGAGAGGTGAATTAGGCAACTCCACTAGGATATTGTCTAGGCTCACTGGCCATGGAGCAATACTTGTGTTCCTGTGTGGCTCCATCGGGGTAATGTCTAGGCCTACTAGTAGCGGAGCAACACAAGAGATAAAAAATGATACTCTGAAAATATTAAGCTCATGAGAGAAACTAACCTTCCCAATTCAAAACATTTTGATTTAGTTGAATCTTATGTTGTGTTGGAGTGGGAAGGAAAAAGGCAAACCATGTGTACACATGTGGTAATTGGGGTAGCCGAGGTAATCCACAAGATGAATCAATAATCCATGAAGGATGATGGACTTGCACTAAAAATGAACCAAAATAGAGAACCTGGTATTCAACTAGTGTGTCTCAAAGTGTTGTAGCTGCTGCAAAACCCTCCAAAATTTTGACTTGCACTCAAATTTTAGAGCCTTCCTTGGCTTTTTCCTTTATTGTTGCAAATGCCCAATCTCATTTCATGAGCTCCCTTAGAGTATTTTGACCCCTTTTTCTTGATTAACCAATTGTTGTCTTATGGCATGTTGATTTTTTTATCATGCTTGCCATCCTATTATGGTGATTTCAAAGCTTTGTCTTTGTTCTATCTCTAGTGTTGCACTTGTCGTTGTTGGTTGTAGAGAGTCTCAGAGAGGGTAATTATTTGTCATGTTTTTCTGGTGGTCTATGTTGTCGTGTCATCAAAGTATGCTAAGTCTATGATCATAATGTTAATTTCCTCACAAATTCACTTACCTTGCACACTTAGCCACTTTGCCAAAAACCCTCCTGACGAGACAAGTCCCTTTCACTGGACCCTGACTAAGCTACACTCTACATAGTCTCAACCCTTAGTGATTTTTATCTACTACCTAGAATTGTAAAATGTTCAAAGACATTCCCTAAAGGAAATTTTACTATGCAATCCCATATTTTAGCAACTTATCTTGCTTCCTAGAAGTGCACACAAGTTGCCTTAGGCTCGACTTGAATTGCACATTTCACAAGATTAGTCATGAAGCTTGCTTCATGCCTGCCAAAACCTTGCAATGCACAAAGATCTAAGCATTTTTTTCCTCCCAAAACTACGTAGAGGTTTCCCTCAGTGTCCTCCCTCAACTAACACTCACTGATTGACAAAAATGGGCAGATATGTCTTCTTTGGTCCCTCTGCTTCCTAGTCCTATATTCCCTTAGAAAATTGCATAGAAATACTTGCAAGGGTCTCATATTGCAACTTCGACTGATGATATCAGTTGCCCAATCTTGGCTCACAATGGCCTTTATGCAATTTTTCCTAGAAGTGAAGATTATGCTCTCGATTTCCTCAATTAAGACTTAGATGCGCCGTATGTAGTCTCAGTGACAAGGCTCACTCCTTTTCACCTAGGTCTACATAATGTGCAATTACTAGGCCCTCTTCCATCCTATCATCGATCACAAGTCGAGTCCATGGATAACAAGGAATCATCTTAGACTATGAGGTTCTGGATTTTATGTCATCATGTCATCAGTGAATTGCAGGAACATGTACACTATTAGATCATGGCCAGATGATGAAGGAGATGAAGAAGGAGAAAACATGCTAGAAAACTTACTTGTAGTTGGATGGAAAAAATAATATCATTAAGAACACGCAAAGTGGACACATACTTGAAACTGCCTTTGAAGATCAAGATCATTGAACACATCGCAGAGGAGAAAATAAATTAGGAGAAAATAAATTATATCCAAGAACACATCCATCACTCAGTAGTAATAATAGCTTGACATTGCCATCATAGCAGGCCAATTCATATCAACAGTGTCATTTCAAGTTGTGTCATGAGTTTTCACTACCACACCACTACTATGGGCCATATCTATTTTAAATCAAATGTAATGTAAAGTGAAATTCCAGTGGACACACAAGAAGGTGAAGAGTCATGTTAGTTGAAAAGTCATAGGAAGTTCAACGATCGTGAGGGTAGTCCAAGATTCAAAAGGCTCAATGATGACCCTTGGTTATATATGCCCCTCCCATTGTATGAGCAAGAAATTTTCACCTTAGCTATTCCCATGAAGCCTTGATATTTTTTAGTCAGTTCTTTAAGGAGCAAGGAGTGGCACCATTTTTCCACTACTGGGGCTAGTGATGTATGTTGTACGTATGTGTCTCAGAACTTTTTCTTAATACATACGACTCTTAAGTCTAGCACATTTTCATGCATGTTCTGTATATGTTTGTAAGAATGTTCTTTAAGCATTTGTAATTAATGTTTGTTTCACATGTACTAAGATAGTTGAACTATTTTGGTTGTTTTAGTACTTACCTTGTTGGGAATGTGTTGTATTGGTTACCACTGTTATCTCATCCTTGTGGAATACTCCACAAGATAATATACAAACCTTCTTTATTTACTAGTTATAATGACTGTGACATCGATTGTGGACTACTGATCTGCTTGATGGTGGACGTGTCTTTCCTTGTTCTTCTATTTTAACGACTGTTGCATCAGATGTGGACTATTTTGCTAGATGTTGGACATGCCTTTCTCGTTCGCCTATGTCTCTTCCTAGGTGGTACTAGTACCTCTCACTTAAAGACTCACTTTAATCTCCCCCTTTTGCAGTAAGAGAACCTAAACACAATTACATTATGGAATCACCAGGAAAAATCACCTCACTTTTGAAGATACCAGTGTAACATCCTCATGTGCTGAACAACAAGAGCCAAGGAAAATCTCTAAGTAAATGGAAAAAGGGCCATCATACTGGATGGGACTCCTACACTAAATTATGTGAGATCTAATTGGGACTTCATACCAAAGATATCCACTAAATGTTTTTAGATCCAACACCATCAATACCATGCCATTGGAACCTTGGCTGATTGGTGATGTCAACAAGTTGTAAATCAAGCCACCAAGGTTTTGTTATTTCTTCAGTTTCTCCAGCAAAATGGCATCTCTTAATAAGAGATGAGGCCATGTGAAAGTCCTATGTTACTTTTCGATAATAATTAAACCTTTAGATCTAGCACTTATATGAAGGAATTCCAAGTTATGCAATGTGTCCCTTTACCTCAAATCACAGTTTGCAAAGTGATTACCAGATAAAACATGCCATCTTTTGGTTGAATTAAGATGAACCGACATAAACACTTGGATTACAAGGAAGCCAATCAAGGGGATATCAGCCCCAAGTGATTACCTGTGCAACATTGTATAAGCCATTAGGTTGCCCCTATACAAGAGATGGTCCAATGGAAAATATATAGTTTCATAGAAAGCCAAGATATATTCCCAAAGGATGCCAAACAAAAGATGAAATATAGGAAACTAGATGATGATGAAAAGATTGTGATAGCTTATTTATGTAAAGTTGTTGCTTTTTCACTTATGAACAATATTGATGCATTTCTTTTTTATTATTCTCTTTCTTGAGGTTGATTTTTTTCATTATGTACCAAGTTTATAAGTGTAGTTTTTTTCAGAGTAATTCTTGGGCTAGTAATATGATGAACCCTTTCGAAGAGTGAAATTAACATTTTTATAGAAAATTAATGATAATAAAATAATAATTAGGATTCACTTATTTCTTAATAAACTAATTTGGCGAGTAAGTTAGTTGTCACTTAAAGGAATATCCAAGAAATATTAAAACTTTCACCTACATCAAAAGTTCATCAATTAGTTATATTAGATTATGGCTATACATTTTTTCTCCCTAGAAAAAGATCACAATTTCATTAATGAAAACGAAAATAAATCCTTCATATGATGAATATAATGTCAAAATTCCTTCATTAGGATATCTAAATTCATAAAACAACGTAATCCCACTAGTATTACCCCTCCCAAAAATTCATAACATAATACAATCCCAAAAGTCAACACCATATGGTCCTCAGTAAATGTCCCTATAGCTTCAAAACTATCTCCCTAACAATTGCAAAGGTAGTCTAAAATCATATCATCCATCAACTGATCTCATAATAGAGCACAATATTCATAGAAGAACCATTATATACGGACTAAAGGGATAAAAAAATATCTACAATAGGTCCAAGATAAGCATGGCTTCTCACGAGATAAATCATAGAAAGGAAGAATTATCTTAATTTGAGGATTGCCCATCCTCAATCCCCCAAATATGCCATTGACCTTAATCCAACGGAAAATAAGGCTTTCAAAGCCTATCTTCTAGTTCATTCCTTTTCCAAAGGACATGATGAATTTTTTTTTTGGTTAAAATAAACTACAAATTATTAGAATTGTACTCCAAAATAGTCATTAACTGAATGTTTTTGGGAGAAAAGGGCCCCCTGCATCCAATTAATAACAACTAAGAATCCCCAAATACATGAAATTTGGAAAATCGTTTTCAACCATAGGAAAAAGAGTTGACTTTAGAGCCATCAATTTTACATACATATTCATTCTTCTTCATAACCCAATTTTAAAGTTTAATACATGAGCTTCCCTTAAGTTCAAAACTCCACCTGTTTGAGTTGTACCTAAGGAATCTATGGTTTCTAGTTATTTGTGGCTTAGGTTTTATTTCTTTTTTTTTAATATCATTTTGAAAGGTACATTTTATATTTACAGAAAAATAGTTACAAACATTAATGCAAAAAGGTGGAAGGATATCTACAATGAACATCATAACCTCTTCCATAGTGTAACTAAAGCTGAAATAAAATCATAATAAATTGTTGGATCAAGAGAATGGGCATCCTTGATCAATATGTTCCCTTACTTAAGAGTTGATAGTGTATCTCATCTTTCCCTATAGCGCAAAACCCTAATAGTGAGTTAGTCACACTCCCAAAAGCAAACTTACAACTGACATTTCAAAAAGAAAAAATCTGTACTCCACAAACACTACTGTTAGAGCCTAAATCTTCCTTAGGCTGAGGGAAGGCAAAATTTAGGGTAACCACAAATCATGCTCAATCTGGTAGGTAGCCCTACCAGAATAGGAGAGGGCTCTCTCTGGGTCACGCTCAGTGAAGAATAAACAATATGGTCTGAGATGACTTACAATGAGTATTGATTTTAGGCTAGTAAATAGATATGGAAAAAGTTGATTTTTGAATGACTGAAATTTCTAGGCTGTGTAGGACCAAAGGAGCACCTGAGATGGGAAATTAAATCAAAGATACAAAATATTTCATGAGGCAAGATAGGCATGGAGGTTTTAGCAATCAAACTGAAATAATATGTGGTGGAAAGACAGCTAAGAAAGCTGACAAGGGCATATACATGAATCCTTCTCAGACAGAGGAAAACACACAAAGTGTGAATGCTTTACCAAGTAGAGCATAAAAATAGATTCTACCTTTCCTACTTAAAAGAAACATTCAACTGGAAATGAATATGAATGAGCTGCAAAACATTACACGTTATATATGAAACAAAGAAAGAAACACATGCCAAAACTCACGCCATAGGAATCTCATAAATCAGAGCAGCATCATTTTTCATTAATCTCCTGGCCAAGCTGTACAATGAATATGCTAGGTTTTTCTCTACACTATTCCCAGAAACTTCAACCAACCCTTTGCAAATGGTTTTTCATACAATAAATAAGCTTCACTATCAGAAAGTGGATCGACCCAAAGTTGGGTATTTTTTAAAATTATTACAAACCGGAAATGAAAAGCCAACCACGAGTAACCGAATCAGTGATTCACTTTAATTTCTCTGATGACCAATAAAAAAGAAACACAAATGTAGCATAGATCTCCTGGGTGACTGCTCGCCTTCCTTTTTCCACTTGGATAGAAGTCAACCTTTAATGAAAATGTTTTTAAACTTTGCGTTTGATGCCAGGAAAAATATATTATTAATGAATGGGCCCACTTGGAGAAAATCGCAAATCGAACTCTCGCGGAGCAGAAGCGATTTGGCCTTTCGAGCTCTGTGCGCCGCACCAAAAGATGTATGCGTCGTGCCACTTTGGAGCTAATTTTTAGGCACTTTCCTGAGTCCAAATTGAGCCCAAGTGTTCTTGCTAGAAATACCTACCTGTTTACTTTCCAACCCAAGTGGAATTTCTGAATTTGGTGCTTATTTGCCACTCCAAAGCTTAAATCTCCCAAGATTGCTTCCTGTGTGTCAAACTAGGGGTAGAGAGGTCATTTTTTGCATGTTTTCGACCTCTTGAGGACTCAAAACTTACCCAAACTTCTTCGCCATGCACGAGTAGTCATGCTTTTCCATAGAAAATCCAAAAATGCAAACATTTTCTCATTTGGAGCTCCCTAGGAAGAGCACGCGCCACGTGGCACGATGCTGTGGGAGAAAAACTCTGTTTTTTAGGGCAAAATTTCTCAAAATTCCAAAAATGCCCCAAATTTCTTGAAATTTGGGCGGGAGCTCCTCCAAAAAGAGTCATGATGAGCCAAGGATGCCTCGGCCAATATCTGAAGACGATCAAGCTCTTTTTTCCATTTTTTCTTCTTCATTGCCCTTTTCAATTTCGCCTTGAGACTCCTGATTCTTGCTCTAGAACTCATGTTCCGCACCCTGTAATGAAATTCCATGTGTCTCAGTAATGCCCTACCGGCCTTGTCCAGTAGTTCCTCTAAGTGCATGTTCAATTTCTCCAGAAAAAACTCTTCGTCCTCATCCTTTTGCTCCATGGGTTCGCCTTGTGGTGCCTTAGTTTGCTGCTGATTTTCTTTGATCAGTTGCAACTCTATCTCAGCTTTTCAATCTTCAAGTTGCTTGTTCTATTGCTCAAGGTATTTGATAATCCACTTGGACCTCTCTAAGTTCCGAGGCAAATCTTGAATCTGTGTCTGTTGTTCTTGCAATATTTCTTTGACATTTTGGCCCACAGCTGCATCATCATCCTCGATGAGAATGAAATCGGTATCATGCTCACCTGAAGGCCCCTTGTCATGCATTGGCCCTTTACCTCTGTCCTGTACCTCTGGTGCTGATGTCGGAAGTGAGGCCCCTTCCACCTCGGGTGGAGATAACACTTGCTTTGCTGCTGCAAACAAATGTCTAGTGCCCCTCTGATATGTGATGAACACGGGCACACTAACGGTCTCATGGCACTCATTACTGATGAGAAGGTCCACCTGTCTCAAATCTAACCTCTAAAGGTCCTGGTGGAGCTCTGAAAAAATCACGAGAGATCAAATCCTCCCAGGTGATTCCTTGCAACTCAAGCTGATGCACCACCGAAATCTTGATGAGAGAAAAATGGTAAATGTTGCTGAACTACTGTTCAGGGGTCTTGTTCTACGCAAGGGAAGTCATCCTTTCTATGTTTCGGCATATGAACAATGGGATGTTCATCATGTGTACCCGAGTGAAATGCATGAGCAACTTCATATGATAAGCGGATACATGTGAGAAGCGAACTTCACAACTGAAATACTTCATGATTAAGTTCATTAAGGGAGCATATTCATCTTTGAGATATCGGAACAGGAACACTCTCTTGAGTTGCCTCAAGGAACCGAGTTTAATATATGGCTCATAGTGTTGCCGGTAAATCTTCTGCTTCTTATTCCATGGTTTACCAATGTTAAGCATGCCGGTGGCTAGTGAGATAGTTTCTAGTGTAAGTGTAAAGGTGACACCAGCCAAAGTAACTTGATCTCGATGTAAATGTAGTACAAAATATGAGCCAACTCACAATGGAATTGAACACTAGCCACCTTCTCACAAAATTCATATCATGATTGAAACCGAAAGCAAGAAACGACAAGAGGGCAGGCCTGCAATTCTGTGAGGGTGATTGGTTCTTCTCTAACATGTTTGCCACTTTTATGAGGCCTCCAGGGAGCCTGTTCTTCATTGGGTGAGACACTTTGAGTCTCCACCTCATAGTCAGATGAATGATCAGATGACATAATTAATGCTATGAAAACTGCTTGGAGCAATGAATGTTGGTTGCAAGACTGTGTTGGACTGCTTTTGTAATATGGTTGAAATCTGTCACCAAGGGAGCAATGTAACAAGGGACTATTAGGGAGGGAAAAAAAAATGAAGGCATTAGGAGTATTAGGATAGATTTTGTTTAGGGCAGTGTAGGAGGGTTTGGGAATTTTGCATAGGGTAGAGTTTTTGGGATTTTTTACATTTTGAAATAAGTGGTAGGGGATAGGGAATAGGAGTTTAGTAATTTATTAGCATAGGGAAAAATGGGAAAAATGGAATAGGGAAGAAGGGAATGATGGAGAGAAGGGAAAAATGAAATGGAGGAGGAACCTTGGAACCAACACTACTAATTTGCAACCCTAACAGCAATTGGCTTGGTGACTTTAAGAGGTAGAGTTTTGGACTTTTATTTCAAACATTTGGAACCATAAACCACCATAACACTAGCACAAAAATGGATGAGCAACCGAGATGTCGACCCTACCTGACAAATTTAACCAATTCAATGTTGATTTGGAGGATTTTTGGGCGTTTTTTGGATGATAGGTTGTGAGCGCTGAGCCACTTTCCCAGAGCGTCGCGCCATTTCAGAGCGTCGCACCCATGTAAATTTACACTGGGAAACTTCTCCCAGAGCTTCATGCTCCTCCAGTGCGCCAGCCACTTGTTGTATTCATCGCTTTCCAACTTTTAACACAGTCACGGCCTTTCAAACTGCAGCTTGTTCTTCAACCTCCACATTCGACTTTGTTATAAGATTTTATGAATGTAATTTTGCAGAAATGATTTATATAACTTGGAGAAATATCTTGCAAGAGTTGGATTTGATTTTTTCTTCCTCCAAAACCCATTTTGTAATGTTTTTCATTTTGGCACTTTATCATTTAATGAAACTTCTGTATTTTGGCTTTCTCATTGACTTTCTTTCTCACTGACTTTCTGAGTTTTGAGCTGATGAACTTGGTTGTTTTTTACAGAGATATTGGAATTTATGTTTGGCAAAGGAAAACAAGAGCCTGCTTTGAAAACTCCATGGCGGAAAAAAATTACATGATTATTACAAAAAATGAATTCGACAATTTCTTTTTCAAAACAGAGTTTTGAACAAGAAATGTCCTCAAATGTGTTTGATGATGAACTTTTGAACTAAGAACCTCTTGGAAAACCATCATCATGGCTTGCAAGGGTTATTCGACATGTTTGAAGACCAACCACTAGACCTAGACTCTGAAAATAACTCTTTTTGACGAAAATAGCATAATGACTATGAATGATTGAAATGACCTTTGATGAACATAGAGAAATTTTGACTAGACCGGGAAGGTACAAGCATGAGGGAAACAAGAACACCAAACCCTTCTATCAGACAGTGGCATGCTCCCTAGTGAAATGCAATTGAGTGAAACGAGTGAGACACCTAAAAATGAAATGCAGAAAGAGTTTTGATCTCTAACGGATGACTGACAAGACTAACTTTACCATTGGCTCCAATGGGGGATGGTAGCTCCTTGGAGGTGCCAAGAATGACAGATCTTTGGGAGAGAAGATAGTGTCTTCATCCATTAGGCTATGGAGTCATTATTTCAGCAAACAATACAAAACGCTTGACTCATTTATTCACTGAAACTTGACTGGAATTGACTCAAATTTAGACTTAAAATGTCTCGACGACTGACTAGACAAACTCAAACCAAAACTGAAATAAAAATGGTATTTACAGTGATAATGGAAGCAGCGTAAACTACTGAGAAATCATACCGCTTGAGCAGCTGACCATTGATTGACCCTCTTGGACAATCTTCCCCTTTCATTTCCTTCAGAAAAAAGGCATTCTGACCCCGATATGCTGCAATCTTGAAGGGACCTTTCCAGAGATTCTTGAATTTACCGCGTTTGCCTTTTCCTCATTCCTTGTGTTATCTCAAAATCAGGTCCTAATAAGGCTGCAAACCAGGAAGACTTCAAGTAGCTATTTCAAACCTGGTTTAGGTTGAGGCTTAGCCTCCTCAACCTGAGAGGGCTCTCTAAAAAAGGGTTAATGGTTTTGATTATAGATAAGATGGCTAACTCTTGTAAAACAACTGTGAAAATATGAATGGTGGAAACTCATTCAACAACTATCCATTGGGCTTATGGAGTTAACAACACCTCAATAAAACAATGAGCTCAACCTTACATGGAAGTCAGGGCATTCAGCATTCAAACATTCAGAATACAAACTCATATAGAACCACACAGTCAGTTTATAAATGTATACAGGAAGTCAGAGCACATTCAGTGAATTCTGAGTGATTATACATCCATAACACTGCAAGAATTAGGAAAAGGACAATATCACATATTTTGAACATAAACAATCCTTCATGAATCCTGAGAAGTAAGGTCAAATATGCATTACTGAAAATGAGTCTTACATGAGCCAAATACAAGCTTTTCTCATAAAATTTCCAACCCTTTGTACATTGATGCTTCAGCTATATATAGATCTCTTTACATAACTTGGATTCCTCCTCA
>APFE030974181.1:0-40538 GCA_000404065.3 Pinus taeda | reverse complement strand
AACATTACTTTCTTTATATTAATATCAAAGTTCATAATTTAATTAAAAATATTTTTAATATTAATACTAAATTTAACAAGGTTTCTATATCACATAATAACAAAAATTATAATAAAATTTGGAAATTTAAAATGTGGTAAAAACATAAATTTTAAATATTTTTTAATTCTAAAATCTAAATTATGGGATTCAATTTTTTGTATAAAGGCTCGATGAGCCCCTATTAAACATGTATATGGCTTGATCAAGGGTTTATGGAACCATCGATCGAACTATTTGAATTTGAAATTTAAACTCAAGCCTCTAAAGTCCTAAAATCCACAATTTCAGCACGTCTTCTATAAAATCCCTATTAATCACGTATATGGCTTGATCAAGGGTTTACGAAACTCTCAATCGAGCTATTTGAATTTGAAATTTAAACTCAAGCCTCTAAAGTCCTAAAATCCACAATTTCAGCAACCTTTCTATAAAATTTCCTGCAACACCATTTTGTACCTTATGTGGCAGAGTTAATCATGTTGGATTCATGAAGGAATCATCTATCCAATGCCATATGAGTTTTAAATTTTCAAATTCATATGATATTCTTCATCTAATTTCTTTTAAACATAATGCTTGATTTTTTTTTTGAATTATTTTTAAGAGGTTGAATAAAAAATCAATATCATAAAATATACCCAATGAAATTTTTTTCAAAAAATACCAAAAATACCATTATCTTCGTTTACCAATGCTCTTCAAAAGGTTATTCTTTGTTTTTCAATTTATTTAAATAGTTAAAATAATAATTAAATAAAAATTATTTTTGTTTTTCAATTTATTTAAATAATTAAAAAGAATTACGCAAACACACACATGTGTCTGCAAAATGCAATTGAAAATCACTTCACCAACTTCAAAAACTAATAAAAATATAATTTTGCATAAAAAATAAATGTTTGATATGAAAAACTTAGCTCTCTTTGTGTATATCATGCTCATATATAATCATTTTTAAATTATACATTTTAGGCTAAGTTATGGTGAGTGAACACACTCATACCTCTTAAGATGTGTGAAAATTTGCAAGGACAAGCATTTCATTTAATAAAAATTGACATCTTATACAATACTAAATATTTTTGCAAAAAATATCATTAAGACAACAACATAATTCTCCACAATTTGTCTTTTTACTTTGAATTAAACAATACTTATATGAATTTTGAGGGCTTCAATTCGATAAAGAGAAAAAACTTGAAATTTCATCATCACATTTGGCCCAAAAATATAACCCATGTTCATGCATTTACGAGTATTTTTTTTTAAGTATTAAATTTGAGCACAATAATTTTTTAGTAGAAAATATTGAATAAAAAAATTATTTTCCATTAAAAATAAAAAGTTAAAATGTGAAGAAAAAAAAATCAAAATACAGAGTAAAAATTTATAATAAACTTAAAAAGTTGTGAATCACAAATTTAAATAAAACTCAAAAATTTGAATTTAAACCAAACTATTTTGGAGAAAATGTTTAAGATTGGACTAAATAATGTTTCTAAACTAAATTATGAATGTTTTAAAGTGACTTGAAGAAAGGATTACATAGTATTCGTGTGGAAAGTTAAACTCGCGTTAGAACATGTTTTAAATTAGTTCAAACAAGTTGAAAACATAATTTTTGAAGGGGTTTAAATATGAGAGTTTTAAAATTAGTGATGTCATATGGGTGTGAGAGTCAACGCATTTTATTTCAAACTTACATATATTTAAAACATGAATCTCAATTAAATTGTTTAAATTATTAATCTATTATTTTAATTTTTATTATTTTGTATTGTTTTTTAAATTAAAATTGTAAAAAGTTTTTAAGGAGGAAAAATTTACTTTGGTTAATGTATTTAAAGAGGAAAATTTACTTTGCTTTCGAGAGAAAAACAATTTAATCCAGTAGTTTTTAGTTTTTAATTTTCCGGCGTGATATTAGATTTAGATGTTATTTTGAAAGGGTATTTTACCCATTTCATGAAAATCTTGAGCTAGTGTTTTTGTACTTATGAAACTTGGATTTGTTAGTGCTTTAGCATTCATAATTCCATAAATCTATAATAATACTATTCTGAAAAAATTATTTTGACTAATACTAAAATTTATGTTTAAAAACATATTTTATATTAATGTTTGAGATCCATCCATGCCATATTTTAAAGTAAATTTAATTTTATATAAATCTATGTTATAGAATCTTTCAACATGTTTAGTGAAGGTTAGGTTTATTTACTAGGAATTGTGATATTTGATTATGATAAAATAATTTTAATTGACATTGGAATATTAAATAATATGTACTTATAACGATTTTGTTTTTGGAAAATAATTTTGAGGCAATTGATGGCTCTCACTATTTCACCAAGATTACTGCAACCCCAAGAACCTTTTTTAATTATGAACTTGGGCTTCATACAAACTTAAGAGTGGTCAACATTGTATGTGCAGCAAACACCTTATTCTTTCTAGTCTGACTCCCTTTGATGTGGGTGAAAGAAAACAATGAAGCAACTTCAAATGAGCAAAGATCCAAGTGAGTCACTAGTCCTAAGTTGTAGAAGGTAAATAGAAATAAACAAACATATTCTACTTTGCTGAAAAGTAAATCATAGAAAGGAAACCTATTCTACTTGCAAAAATGTGAAGCACACATCTTATATTACTTTTGCAGAAAGGAAACACTCCTCTTATATTGCTTTTGCAAAAAGGAAACACTCCTCTAGCCTACTTTTTTAGTAAAGAAATCACACTTTGCTAAAAGTAAATTACAAGAAAGGGAATCTAATCTAGTTACAGAAATCAACATTCAAAAAATAAGTATTGCAAAAGCTAAATGACTACTCTACTAAGCCTCATCTTAACCAAAGTGGTCTTAGAGCATTCATAGGTTATTCTAGGACATAAACCTACTTCTACCATGAATTCAAAGTGAAATTGGGCAAGGGAGAAGCTTGAAAATAGATTGCTAGAGGAAACTACCAACAAGATTGTATGTCAAGTTAACCTAACAAATGCCTAATCTAATCAAGTGCAAACGCTGTAAGGTAAATTTTGTAACTAATTTTAATGTTTTTAAAATTCAATACAAGTGGAATCAACTTAAAATAACTTCATGCTAAACTTCAACAAAAATTTACTACCAAAACCAAAAATTTCAGAACAATAAGCTAGCAAATTAATCTAAGTAATCCAATGATGAAATGACTTTAATAAGTGATGTTAATGATGCATCACACTATTTATTATCTAAATAACTTAAAAATTAAAAAAAAAAATTAATCATTTAATCAATCCCACCTACAAAAAAATAAAGCATGAACACTAAGTGCAGAAATGGGAAATGCAAATAAATAAGTAAATGTTGAAAATAACATAAAAGAAATGGTACAACAGGGCTCTAAGGATTCTAGGATGAACAAGCCCAAGGATACCCATAGTCATATGAAAGAAACAAAGCCTTAGAAGGTGAAAATGAAACTATTATTCATTATTGGAAACACGTCAAGTACATCACTGTTAGAAATGAAAGTAGAACTGTTGAATAACCAATGCTCTTCTCAAAAATACCAAAAAAAATTCTCCTTAGAGGCTAATTTAAATTAGTAATTATACATGTGGATGGGGGAAGAATCATCCTTGAAAGGATGGACGATTTCCCCTCCAAAATCCCTCAAAAAGTGGATTTGGTCCTCAACAATAGAAATGTTCATTAAATGTTGAGCTTTGGCTCCTCATGTAGAAAGGAACACATCCCTAGATTTTCTCAATGAGTGGATCTCCAGACTTTTTCAATAATTTCATGATATATTATTTATTTACTATCCAATCTTGTTCCATATTGCAGCAGCGAGGAAATCCCTAAAATCTCTCATTCTACAGATCTTCAGAAAATACCTAATATTCTCACAATATTCTGCAAAACAAATAATATTAGGCACATCATAAAAAAGGATAAATTGAATTCCTAAGGACCCATTAAGACTATGAATTAACTCTATAATGTCCAAGTAAAGAGGTTCAAAAAATGTTTTAGGTGCCTAGGAATGACCAAATGGTCCTTATAAAATATTCAATTTTGGGTTCCATCATCACCCCGATGCTAAAAGTGTTGCTTACCCTACAGAAACTCAATCCTTTCCCTTTCTCTCACCCTCCACTTGCCTCCACTATGTAGCCTAGTAATTCTTGTGCACCTATTAATTCTTTCGCAGCCGATTGGCGTCCAAGAAAATAGGAACCACTCTCGAATGTTTTTTCCCCTACAACACAAGGTTTTTGCTACCTAGGATGCCAAGATGGCGGGGTTAGACGTGAAGAAGAAAGGTGGTGGTAGCATTAAGGTCGGTGAAGGCACGAGCAGAGACATTTCATTTGCCTTTCGTCGCCTTTTCCTGCCTATGATTTGAACCCTTGGTGGTACAATCAAGGAAAAACCATTGCTCTTGTTGACGAGGTTTCTCTCTTTTTCTCTTCCATTTTCTCTTCTAGGTGTTGCAGCTGTTGAGTATCCAATCCTTCTAGATCTTCTCCTATTGTATGTTTCAACATAACCTACAGCTGATCGCCCTGAAGCTTGAGCTTCGCTAACTACATATCCTAATTTTTATTATTATGATTGTTATCGTTGTATTCAACTAGGGCATAGGATTTTGATTATGATGATGACGGTGATTTTTCAAAGCTTTTCATGTAAAGCTCCAGTATGATTTTCATGTCTGAACTGGAGTAAACAAAGTACTTTCCAGAGCTTGTAAATATGAGTATTGCCATGTTCCCATCACAGAGGATGGGGAATTCTTTGGCCTTCTTAAACATACCCGCTCTTCAATTCAAGAAGGTGGCATGCCTGCTTGTTGGATTTTCTATCCTTTTGATCTCAATTTTCCCTCTTCCCATCACTGAGAGTGACTAGTTTTTACCAACAACTATCAACTGTCTTTAGCCCATATTACAACAAGTGAGCTTAGCATGACCCATTTTTGTTAGCTAAGAGTGAATAGTTTTTACCAGCAGCTATCAACTGTCTTTAACCCATATTACAATAAGTGAGCTTAGCACGACCCATTTTTGCTGAAAAAAATAGGATCTTTTCTACAAGTCCCTCGACATATCTACCAGCCACTTTGCGCCCGACTAGAAATTTACCCCGACCTTTACCTGCCATCCCAGGGCAACCTTTATCCTACTACCAAAGTCCTCCCATCACAGGCAATAACAACCCTTCATGACTTCCATCACTTTGGGCGGTCTTAGATCAAAGGTAGGTGTTTTTTCCCAGCGTTTTCATGGTTTTTTTTCATGGCTTACATATGAAAGAATTTCAATTTTTTCATGAGTTTATTGGTTGGTGTAAAACTTTGTGTTTGGATTGGTCATCCACCACCTCACTCGGGTTTTTCCCTCTTTTCCTTGATTTGAAACCAGAAAGCCTAGGATTCAAATGTAAATCCTTGCCTATAAGAGATCGACGTTCCCATAGTTTCTTTGGAGGCCTGCAACGACCACTTTCTTACTGGACCTTCGAGTGGAGCATTTGAAACAGGGGAAAACTAATTTAAGTTTTTGCTCCTTGGTGATGCAGGATCTGCTTCCAAGGTCCATCTAATTGTGATCTCCCCTGTACCAACATTGGTGGGATTAGTTAATGTCCAAATCACTTCAACCAATAAGATCCAAATAATCTGTTAAAGATAATTCAATCCATATTCTCCTATTTTTATTTTTCACATATTTTTTAATTACGATGTACTTATGGATTCATGGTCTGATGAATTATTTATTAACTCATATTGGTCTTGCTGGTCGAGCATGGTCTGAGTCACCCATCCCAAAAGGCTCAAAACCTTCCCGGTCTGAGTCACCCATCCCAAAAGGCTCAAAACCTTCCCTTTCTGCAACATTTCTACCCTCTCTTCCTTTTGTGTTTCAAGTTTATTTTACATGACACATATTTTTTTAGAATAAGTTTTTTATTTAAGGCTCAAAACCTTCCCTTTCTGCAACATTTCTACCCTCTCTTCCTTTTGTGTTTCAAGTTTATTTTACATGATACATATTTTTTAGAATAAGTTTTTTATTTTTATTTTTTTTTAAATTTCTTTTAATAATTTTTTTCTTTCTAATTTGGGGGTTCCCCTTATTTGATGTTTTTCCGTATTAGTTTGATTTTTATGGGTAAAGAGTTCCCCTTATTTGATGTTTTTCCGTATTATTTTGATTTTTATAGGTAAACATTTTTCGTGCCGTGATCAATGTAATATGCTCAATAAAAAAAAGTGATCAATGTAATATGCTCAATACAAAAAAAAATGATCAATGTAATATGCTCAATAAAAAAAAGTGATCAATGTAATATGCTCAATACAAAAAAAATGTCCTGAGGAATGGTAAGAGGAGTCTTCGATGTTTTGAACTAGCACCTTCAGTTGTGCTTTTCTTGAAATTAAGAAATATATTATCGTCTTAAGCTTTGAAGTTTGAACTCTTTTCAGCCTCGTCAAAGGTTGCTTTATCCTACACCACCATACCTAATTAATGTTTATCGGTGTGAATAACAAATACATGATTGATGGTTATTTTGTTGGTTTTCAATAATATTATTATGTTCACATCAAAATGGCCCATGTGTCAAAATGCTGAGCTGGTTATTATTTGGCGCAGCTGTTAAATATGCATAGTTTCTCACGTTTATCGTTGTGAATAACAAATACATGATTGATGATTATTTTGTTGGTTTTCAATAATATTGTCAAAATGTTGAATAGTTTCTCACGTTTTTATCGGTGTGAATAACAAATACATGATTGATGGTTATTTTGTTGGTTTTCAATAATATTGTCGAAATGTTGAACTGGTTATTATTTGGCGCAACTGAATATGCATAGTTTCTCACATCATAGTCTTATTTGGCCTCTTCCCGAGGCAAACAATATATTATGCACATTTGGCCTCTTCCCGAGGCAAACAATATATTATGCACATTTATGTATGCATAGTTTCTCACATCCTATGAGGCAAACAATATATTATGCACATTTTTATGTATGCATTGTTTCTCACATCATATGCAGATTTTTATGTATGCATAGTTTCTCACATCATAGTCTTATTTGGCCTCTTCTGGAGGCAAACAATATATTATGCACATTTGCATTTTTGGTATATTCTTCACTAATTTCTTATGTTAAAAAAGTTCACATCAATCCTATTTTGGAAGTCCAGAAAAGAGGAAGTAATGCTAGCATTAACAAAAAGTGTTTGCTTCACATAATATATATGTATCTATTATGCATAAGATAACAAAAAGTGTTTGCTTCACATAAGATATATGTATCATATATATCTATGATGCATAAGGTAAAGTCATGTTGAGATGTCAATTAAGTATTCCACATGTCAAGTAAGTATTTCAAAAGGTTAAGTTTGCATGTACTGACACTTGCTCACCTTCTTTGTCCACTCGTCATTGTCTTCACGTTCTTTGTCCACTTGTCATTGCCGTCACTACTCGTGTGACCATTCTTCCTTCCTATGTTGTGTTGTTTCCATGAGGAAATTGTTCCTGCTATCCCTACAACTGCCTATGTCTTTGTTATTGATGCTTCCTATGCTGATGCTTTTATTGGATTGATAAAATTCATTTCGACGAATGCTTTTACTGGATTTATAAAATTCATTTTAATCAATTGAATACACATACTGATTTGGGGATGAACTTGGAACCCTGATCAAGTACTGATTTGGGGACGAACTTGGAACCCAGTGATCAGGGATACACATACTATTTTGGGGATGAACTTGGAACCCAATGATGAGGATATGCCATACACATACTATTTTGGGGATGAACTTGGAACCCAATGATGAGGATATGCCGCAGGGACTAGACCTGAAAGGAACGATATCAAAAATTGTCAAAAACTCGAATGTATTTTTATTTGGAAAGGAATGTTGTTGAATCAACGACTGCAACCTCTAACCCCACTGAATCAAGGTATAACAAGCGACTCTTAATCTGCATCTATGATTTGGAAAGGAATGTTGTTGAATCAACGACTGCAACCTCTAACCCCACTGAATCAACGGGTATAACAAGCGACTCTTAATCTGCATCACAGGTTGATATGTAATATCAGGTAAATATAGTAAAATCCTTACATATAATGGCTAGCATGCTTGTACTTTATATATTGTATTTTCTACAGTATGAAGGAAATATGTGGAGTATGAAAGCAATATGTGGACTCAGTAAACTCAGTATATATCCACATTTTATTCATAAGCCATCAGCATAATAGCCAAATTTCAATCTCATACGCAAATTTGCTCTTTTCTCTCTCGAAGGTCTTATCACTTTTCATTTTGTTTCAAACGTTTTGAATCATTTAAAAGACCAAATTGGGCAGTTTGATTGCAGTCCTAATCAGACAGAGGATGAGATTAGAGATGTACTTAATTTATATCATTTAAAAGACCAAATTGGGCAGTTTGATTGCAGTCCTAATCAGACAGATTAGAGATGTACTTAATTTGTATCGGGCTTCCCTCGTTGCCTTTCTAGGAGAGAAAGTCATGGACCAGGCTGAAAATTTCTCTGCGAAATATTTAAAAGATGCCCTGCAAAAGATTCCAATCTCCAGTCTTTTCACTAAATACAACATACACGCAAAATATTCCAGTCTCTTGGATTTTCACTAAATACAACATACACACTTAGAGTGAAATCCTATGGTATACCCATTTCAGAAACCAAGGCACTACACAGAACCCATGTTTTGAATTTTAGGTTTGGTGTCTAGAACTCCGAATTTAGCAAATGGGAAGATTCGTCGTTTTGGAAGATTATGGAAAATCCTACAACCTAATCCAGTACTATTATCTAACTTACTGATTATCATATATTTTACCGATGCTTGGATAAGATAACCCAAGCTCGTTGAAATCACTCAAACTGCGAGAAAGAAATCACCCGATCAGGGCTGGGCTGTGGAATAATCTTGTTGGATGCCAAGATGGTTGGATGCCGAAATGGTTGCGAGGACATTATGGAGGTAAGGAAAAGGCTCATAAGGTTTCACAGGTTGGCCTCTAGTGGTCTACTATGTTCGCCAAAAAAATACAAATCCAAAGTTTATAAAACAAAGGTCATATATATACAGCTAAAAATAGAAACCATGACCAAACTTCTCTTTCAATTCCTAAATCACCACACTTGGAAAGGGTTGGAAGCTACAGAATTAGTGTCGAAGTTACAAAATTAGTGTCGTATGAAGGGAGATAATCGAATTTAGTGAGACTCTGATAAGAAACAATTAGCAATAAATTTCCTAACTTCCCAAGAGTTCCCAAATCATGGTACATAAACAGTGAATAGTATTCAGAATACGTATGTAAAACGTACCAAAATCCTGAGCCTTTAGGTTGACCAATTTCAAATGCAGAGTTTTCCACTGTTTCAAATACAGATCCCACAACATCTGTGCCTTTGATTAAATCAAACAGACATCTCTATCATGCCCATGACTGTGACCATAACAACCATGGACATTTTCATTACGGAGCCAAACGAACACAGTGCAAAAGTCCATTGGACCAACACAATCATACCGAGGAGGCTAAAACAATCATACGGAGGAGGCTAAGCCCAGTAGCAAGTAGACAAAGGATTGTATTGGAACCATGTCGAGGTTATCTGGAAACCATGGCTACGAGCGAGAGAGAGAGCGAGCGTTGAGGAACATTGCTTAGTAGCTGTTGGAAAAACGATTTCATAGATACGTGGAATGCATGCAACTGAGATCAAAACTAAACGTGTTAATTTCTTTTGTATTTATTTATATAAATTGGTGTACTCATTATTTTACTTATTGATTCAATTAAATAATAAAAATTTGCATACCCAAGGCACGAATAGTAGCTGAAATTAAAAATATAAAACAATAAAACAATAAAATGAGTGTTTTGGTCATGTTCCGAGTGCATGCAACCTACGTCTCTCATCATTCCTATTTCAGGTAAGCAGAAAGAGAAAACCATCGTTATGTTGTCGACATGACAGAAGGCATCTCGTTTTACTCCTCAAATTATTTTGTCGCAAACAATTATACAATGTTTAATGTAGTGACACATCTGGCCCACACATCGTTTGAGTGAATTGATTTTGAGGTTTTTTTTCATATTTTTGGCTTTTGACTTCTATTTAGAGTAAATAAAATGCAATCATTCATCATTTTTTGGGTTATTGTGTTGGAAATATAATAGTGCCCACTCCTTGTCGACAAACCAAACCTCGCCCCCACATGGTTCCCTAGTTTCGCTTTCTGGCACTATCGTAGAATACAGCAACGGAAATTACATCAAGACCAAAATGAAATGGTCAGCCCGAGCCTCTCGGACCTTGGATCAATCAGAATTATGATGTCGTCTCTCCATGACTTAGGGAGATTACCTTCATTGGTTTCCAGAGTTAAATGATTCTTGGGAAACGAATATTTGAGTTTTAGATACATTAAATCCCTGACCTCCTGATATCCTGATGATGAAGGAAGAAATTCAAATATTGCACTCAAGTATTAAATTCCTCATCTCATGACGATCATTGACGCCTTTCTAATTGCACGCAAAACTCACCGATCGATACCACAAAACAAGGTTCGAGATATTGAAGTATATCTGGGAACGGCGCAGTCTAATTTATAGACTTTACACATATTTTCTAGTTAATTTTGATCAAAACTTAGCTAGAGATTGAAGTATATGTAGGAAGAGTGCAGTCTAATTTATAGATTTTACACATATTTTCTGGTTAATTTTGATCAGTTGTTTTCCAACTAATAACCAGGTAAAGTTTCCAGGGATGATGTTACACATAATTGGCTCTATTACTTGAAATTAATGCTCTAAAAGTAGCACTAGAAGGTCTAGTCCCTGGCATGCCACCGAGAGATATATTGCCACTTCAAACGCCAAAAGATATCCACTACTCAAGGAAAATGATATCAATGGTTTCAATTCTGGAATTATCAAAATTGGGTAGCTTAAGAGATCAGGATTCAACAGAAGCAGACCGTGTCCGCTTTCTTTGGAGTCAATATCTTGACACTGCACACATCTCTTATAGTTTTAGAAGAGTTTAACTAGTCAGCTTTCCACTTAAACGTTGTAGTCAGTTCGTATCAGGAAAGAAAGCATTAGCCGTTGACTAGGAAGGACTTACGTTGATGCGCAAGGCATGGAACCAACCAGAGGGAACGGGTGCAGCTGTGCTCCATGGATTCTTCCCACCTCTTCTTGCTTTTATGCAGGGTCGGGCTTCAACCCCAGCCAGATACGATTGATGAATTAGTTGGCACCCACTGGCTAGCTAGGATCGGAAGAACTTTACCTTTACGAATAGTGCTATCAACCCTTCTTATTTATTCAATTGACTTTGAACTGCTGCATCACGACACTTTGTTATTTAATCGGTGGATGCTTTCTTTGTAGGTTACTTTTGCCTAATTCATGTTCTTCTGATCAACCTTTTACTGACGAGAAGATAAATTGTTCTATTCTCCCATTTAAGAAATGCTCAGGAATAACAGACTTCACGCAACACTCATCCGGATAGGATCAAATTTTTACACTACTATCTAATACTATGAAACAAACATCCTCCGTCGTGTTTTTCTTCCTGTACTAAACCCTTCTACAATGAATATCCAATACCCTATACCCTTGTATATAGATGGAATAGTCAGCTGTCGAGGAACAGGCTCCCGAACCTGAGGAGCTGTGTGAGTGCGCTAATGCTGAGTTTGTTTCTTGCTGAGATTCACCTTTGCTTACTAGAACGATGTGGCAACTGCTTGATATGATGGAGGGGAACGTGCTTTCGGTTTGAACGTCGTGGTGTTTTTTTTCTGGTCGATGCAGCACTGCAAGACAAAAACACAAGTTGTTTGCAAACTGTAATATGCCTTGGTTTGGCATGCTTGTCTTTCTCACATTGCTTCCTGCTTGCTTTTCGCTGCCATGCCAACGCTGATAGCACTTATCCATTCACTCTGGTGTTAGGATCTGTGCTTTACTTCAATGAAGTCTGTTAACTACAGTGTAAGCTAGCGCACATATGCTCGTGTGCGTAGGCAATAAAAAAATTGGGTTTTCTGTGTAAATTAAATTTAGTATGAGTGGACTGAATATTATTTCCCAAATCCGACTATGCCAAGTGAGGGGCGTATCCATAATTTGTAGCTCTATTTTTTACTTGCTCAAGTGTTATCAATAATCCAAACATCAATATCTCATCTGCTTATGTTGGAAAGCAATACTGGGAATGCGCGAAATGAGCTTAAACGCGTGGAGATTAACACTTATTAAAATGTTGCATGTATTACACGTGCACTCACCATTAAAGTTAAAAAAAGAGATGGACGAAATTAGGCAGAAAACACTTTTATTGAGCAGCTAGTAACCATTGCCGTTTTATCCGTTTTATCTATTTGAAAATTTCTTTATGTCTATCTCTGCTTATGCATCTGAACATGAGAAGGGCCGAGAGAGTGAACTTCATAAACCTGGTGTACAGAGAGAGTGGCCTTCATAAACCTAGAGCGTCGTGCAGATCAGTCTACAAGTTACTGGGAGTCTCACCATATTCATATATTTCTATTTCTTTACTCGTTTTTCTCTTGTTGGAGCAGAAACTGTTGGCAATTTGTTTGAAATGCCAGTTTGAAATACAGAAGATGAGAGTTCGTGGTGGTTGTGGGTATGTGAAGACAAAAACAGATGAAACATTTGGATGTCAAAGACTGATTTATAGCAAGCAGATGGAGTTTGAGTTTTGTTGAAATATTAATTTCAACTTGCCGTGTTGCATTTAATGCACAAAACCACCAGACCTCATCGTACTGCTTTTCACGAAAAGTGGTATTCTTTCAAACTCACTCGATGCAATCACTTTTTGACGCCTGCCCATTGTACTTTTCCAAAAATCACTTTTCATAGGGACGTAAAATTTGGTAGAAAAGGCCAGTCCAATATTGTTATGAACCGTTTGATTGGAAGGAAGGCTGTCCACCGTCTCATTAAGCTAAAGTTGCATACAGGCCTGCACATGAACATTAAGTGAAGTTTTGGGTTTGACCGTAGTTTACTGCAGTGAAGAATTTAATGGTATTTACTCCTATTCATAAACTGTAGGTAAGTGTTTTAATTTTTATTTCACCGAGGTATGGGCATAGCATGTAATATTTTAATTTTAATGTTTTTAAATTCACGGGAGTAAGTTTTATGTTTTACCGCAAAAGTCAAACACTATATGAAATGTTTTTGAAATGTTTTTGTTGTATTGAAACGCAAGAAGCAAAAACAGAGCAGAGGGCGAATGTAACTTTGATAAAAATGGAAATGCAAAGTAAACGAAGAGGGAAATATATGCAGCAGTGCATATGTTTTTTTTTAAATATAATGTGAATGTGAAGAATGGATATGTAAGAACTTTTCTTATTTACAGCAGTAAATGTAAATGAAAGTTTACACACAGTAGTGTAAATCTTTTCAAAAGGAGACAAAGTAATTTTTTTTTAAGTTCTTGGTGAATCCCTCTATTAAGAGGATGAAGTTTGTAACAGTCAGTTTGTTAATGAATACAAAGTGTTTTTATATGTGAGAAAATATCTATCTTCTCAGAAAACAATTGTAGCTTTCCTGTGTTAAAGATCCTGTGGAGAAAAATAGAGCATTGTTATCTATTCAAGTTATTTGTTTTGGAATTTATTAGAAAATTCCCAACAAGTTTGATTGTGATGTAAAGACATGTAAGCTTTGAAGAACAATAAAAAGAGATTATTTTGTTGTCAGTTTTTGTATTCCTTATAAATATGTGACACTTGACTTTGTTTATGGAAATATTGAATGCTACATGTTAAATATGCCTAATATGTATAAAGACAAGTTCAATAATGTCATAGAATGCTTTGTATAACGTTGAGTGTGCATTTTCTAGTGGGGGAGTGTTGGTTGTGTTGTTCCTTACCATTTCTTCCTATTTAGCAAGTAAAGCACCATTGTTCCCATTTTGCTTCGTAGTTAGCACCATGTTAGTTATCTCTATTCACAGTTCGTTGTTCCCATTTTGTTGTTCCTATGCACTCGACTATGGAGCGCATGCACCCGCCCGCTCGACTTAGCAAGCAAGTTAGTTAGTTGTTCCTCTGCACTCGCTATAGAAGGGAGAGACCTTCTTTATTGTGCCTTGGCCATTCTCAACCGACTACAGCTAGACGGAGGGAGAGGTACGTACAATAGGGAGATGGGAAAGAACTCCGAAAGGGAAGTGTGTATTTCATGGCTCAAAAGGAGGGATGGGCTTGAACTCCAAGATGAGAGTTCACCAGAATTAGGGTGGGAGTGGTTCTTCACTCCGAGAGAGAGATGGCTTGAACTACTTAGTAATTACCGCAGGGAAAATCGGGGTTATGCCTAGATCACTGCTTAGTTTTGATTGAAATCAAGCAGAAATCGAGAAGTAGGTAGGTGGGACTGTGGACCTGAGATTATGAGGTCTCTCTTTGTTGTTTTGTTAGCATAAGTAAGAAAAATCTAAACGTGCAAGAAACTATTGATAAATAAAAGCAGGTAGGTTGTGGAACTGGCTTTCTCCACTTTCAAAGGGCAATAGATTGCAATACCTACTGGAATTTGTTAATTTCAACAAGATTCATGCAAACTACCATATCTGAAATTCAATATTTGATTCTATTTTCTATTATAGGCTTGATGAAAGAAAATTCCTGGAATTCCATATTTGATCCTATTTTGTATTATACGCATGATGAAAGAAAATGCCATTAAAAGGGTAGCAATTGTTTTTTTTGAATTGTATACTAATTTATGTCGTGAATTAATTTCATTATGTTTTGTGCCTTTTTGAGAAAATTCTTCAGGCACTGTAAACTGGTCCCTTTAGGCTCCGGTGACGCTTGTGGTAAAGAGTGACCTCTGTGTTGGGTTGGTCTATAGCCAAAGCACGACATTTGAGGCCTTGATATCAATGAAGATGGTTTGTTGTCTCCAACAGTCGAAGAATATGTTCTATGTTATGATCTATCTTTACATGCATGGTGTTGCTTTTCACTGATGGGTATCGATATGCAATTGGCTTCCCTTCGCCTAGTTTCAAAGGTGGATCATCTAATTGACTACAAGGAAACTAATAATTCAATATCTCGAGCTAGTGATCCTAGAATTTAAACTCCGATAATTCGAACGTCAGCTATAGTTCTTCATTACCTAGCAAAAGCATAGTCATTATGTTACCTATAAGACAAGCTATCAAAATTGTTACAGAGTCATTTTCGATTTTGGTGTTCATCTAAAAATTTTGTTGTACCCGTTTCCCGTAGACAATCCTTGGCTGCAAAAACTACGCCAGGAAACCAACTCAACAAGATTTTAGATTCAAGCTAGCACTTGAAACAGAGGGGGCTCCCTCAGTGGTTACGAGGCTTTGTTTAACGTTGTTCACTTGTCACTGAACAATAGCCTTTGAAGCACAATGCCCAGATTTATGGTTTTAATTGGGGGTGGTTGGTGATCAATGACAATTCCTATCCATGATTAAAGGCCTCTCTCACAAGGTCCCTTCAGAACGTGTCAGCTTCTAGCCTGACAGAATGAATTAGCTTTTCAAGGATTATGATAGAAGAATGTAAGGAAATTCCTAATAATGAAGCAGTCAAACAGACTTCTTAACAACTAGGGAAATTTCGATGCGTGTAAACGATTTCTATAGCCCAACAAAACATATTACAGAGTATTCAGGAAGGCCAAACTGAAACCAATTTTAAGAGGATATATTTCGGACAAATAGTCCAATAAACTAATCTCTTTTAATGGCTATCGGAAGGCATAAAGCAAAAACTAGTCAAAGAGGAGTTATCTTGGACAAATAGTTCAATAAGATAATCTCCTTCTAAACGGTATGATTTTGCAGGGGATTTAAGAATAGATTGATACTCAATCTACACTTACCCATACCTTCCTATAAATGCTTTGAACATGTGTAAAAATAAGATATGAAACACTAGAAAGACATACTAGAAAACATAAAATTCTGTCAAACTGGAGCCAGAAGGCCTTCATTAGAAATCCTATAATAGAACCTATTACAAAGTGAAGAGCCTTAGGCATCAAAAGCCCAAATGACACAATACATATAGACAAGATCTCTCCTAACTATTACAATAATTATGGAATACAATCCTGAATAGTATACTAAAAATACGACACTCTCTCTAAAATATCTGGTGGAAACTTTGAACTGTTGGCAAGTATCTTGCCTTGAAATCTGGAATTGGTTGAATGACTGCTGAAAATTTGCAAAATAATCCTCAATTTGTTGATCTTCTGCTGCTAGGTGTTTTAGACTGATCTTCATTCCCTTGAAGTCTGGAAAAAGATTGAAATTGTTTTCCCATAATCAGCTAATTGTCCCTTTAAACTTGATTGGTCTACCATCTGCCCCTTTGAATTCTATTTTTGTCGTTTTTTTTATTTTCATCATCAATTATTTTGTCACAAATATTTGAGGAAAAATATATTTTTAAATAAAATTTCCAAATATTTGATCAAACTCTTAAATGAATTTAATGATTTAGAATTTCAATATATTTATTTAAATGATTTGATAAACCAGGAAAAATATATTTTTAAATCAAATTTCCAAATATTTGATAAACTCTTAAATGAACTTAATGATTTAGAATTTCAATATATTTATTTAAATGATTTGATAAACCATCTAGTTTTCCAAATTTGTGTATTGTTTTCCCTTCCCATGGATTTACAAAACCATGTGTATTTTTAAAATCCATGGCTTGCTTCTCCTTTTCACCTTCCTCTGTAAATTCATTTTGTACCTGTAAATTCCTTCTACCCTTGTAGAATACTTGGATGGTTTTGCAAAACCATGTGTTGATTTGTGTGGTTGGTAGAGTATTTTCACTTTACTCTTTTTCTTTCACCTGAAACATGATTTTACACTTGTAAGTTGATTTCACCACAATGTTTCTTTTACCTTAATCTCTCGTCATGAAATGCATTACATGAATGACATGTACGTTAATTTCATATGAAATTTTCTCTTTAATATGAAATTTTCTCTTTAGTTTTCTCTGATAAATACCTGCATCCATGAATTTCATATGAAATTTTCTCTGATAAATTCATGCATCCATGAATTTCATATGAAATTTTCTCTTTAATTTTCTCTGATAAATTCATGCATCCATGAATTTCATTTTACATGTAGCTGTAAAATCATTTTACACCTTAGCGTGTCATTTCATTTCACCCACTTGGCTTTCCATCTGTGAATTTCCTCTAAAATCTAGTTTCACCTTATCTTTTTCATTCGGCCTCCCATCCACATAGCATTTATTTCACAATAGTATGAAATTCCATTCCGGCCATATTTATAATTTATAAAAGTCAAAACAATAAAGTTCATGGTTTTGGGACGAGGTAGTGGTAAGTGGTTTAGGAAAGGGGGTGCAAAGTGAAAAAGAAAATAAAAGAGGTAATGTAAAAAACATATTTTCTTACCCCTTAGTTAAATGTCAGAGGTTGCGAAATGTATTTATAACCCTTACATTAAATGTGCCCATATCTCGAGGCATGGAAAAATAGGGGAGTTTAAATAGTTAATAAAATTCAAAACAATAAAGTTCATGGTTTTCAAACATAGGTAGTGGTAAGTGGTTTAGGAAGGGGGTGCGAAGTGAAAAAGGAAATAAAACGTGTAAAAAACCGTAATGTAAAAAACATCTTTTCACACACCCCTTAGTTAAATTTTGGAATAACCCTTGGATTAAATGTGCCCATATCTCAAGGCATGGAAGAATAGGGGAGTTTAAATAGTTAAGTGCGGGTTGACCCATAGGATTTCACCTTTAGCTTTTGAGTATTGGCTTTAAATGCTTCGCAATGATTAGATTGATTTTTTTTTTTTTTTAATATAATTTTAATTTTAAATAAATATTTCCATAAAAATATATATTATATTTTTTATAAAATAAAATATTTAAATTAAATTATATTTTTATTATTATTTATAACTTTCAAGCATAAATATATATATATCATCATCATTAGCCTAGAAGGAATTTGGCAATTTCTCATTGAAATCTTTTTATTATTCAGCTTACCAAAATTGTCACATTGACTCCAAGAGAATTTGGCAATTTCTCTCATTGAAATCTTTTTAATTTTCAACTTACCAAAATATGTTACAACATCGACTCCAATGGGGACTGCCTCCCCTATGGGACGCATAGAACTAGGAGACCAGCTGCCTTAAGTGTTGGGCATGGAGTCATACTGTAAACCTGATCATCAACCATTCATCTTCCATCATATAAAAATATAACTAATCCTCATGGTTCAATCCTTTAATTTGAATACCTTGAATTTGATCATCAGCCATTCATCTGCCATCATATAAAAATATAACCAATCCTCATGGATCAATCTTATAATTTGAATATCCTGCTACTGCACACTAAAAACCTGCAACTGTGAAATGCAACCATATATCTGCACTAATTCAGATACTCTTTCTTACTGAAATCTGAAAATAACTAATCAATCCCACACACCTCTATTTAATTGAACTGAGAAACTTTAAAATGTTAGGTGTAATTTGCTTTCCAATATAACCAAGTGCGGACTAGATTTATTAACAAACCATGTTGCCAGCAGCTGAAAATCTAAAAAATATATACAATATGAACATGAAATTCCATGGGAAACTTATACTCACAAGTGTACTTTAAAAGTTGCATCCTTTGTAGACATTTTAAATTTAAAAAATATATACAATATGAACATGAAATTCCATGGGAAACTTATACTCACAAGTATACTTTAAAAGTTGCATCCTTTGTAGACATTTTAAATTTCTAACCATGGGTGAGAGGGAGAGACAGATACTGCTGATTGCAAGTATCAATGAACCTTGCACAACAGTAAAGGCAGTTGAAATTTCGAAACAGTGGGATCAATTACCCAATGGAATTGCCATATGACAAAGTGGAGTCGCGAGGTGGAATAAATGCAACCAATAATAAATGCCTACTCCTTGTTCACCACTACCGAATAAATCTAAATTTTATCATTCCTCGGAGAAAGATATCTTCTTTACTTCACTCACCAGCAATGGCACTAGATGTTGTGACAATTTCCCATAGGCAGTCCTTGGTTGCAAAAACTATGCCAGGAAACCAACTCAACCAACCTTTAGGTTCAAATTGGCCCTTGAACCAAAGGGGGTTCCCTTAGTGGTTACAAGGCTTTGTTTAACGGTGTTCACTTGTCACTGAACAATAACTTTTGAAGCACAATGCCCAAATTTGTGGTTTTAATTGGGGGTGGTTGGCGATCAATGACACATCCTATCCATGATTAAAGGCCTCTCTCACAGAGTCCCTTCAGAACGTGTCAGCTTCCAGCCTGACAGAATGACTTAGGTTTTCAAGGATTGTGATAGAAGAATGTAAGGAGATTCCTAATAATTAAGCGGTCAGGCAAACTTCTTAACAACTAGGAAAATTTGGATGCATGTAGAAGATTTCTACAACCCAACAAAACACATTGTTGAGTATTCAAGAAGTTCAAACTAAAACCAATTCTAAGAGGAGCTATTTCAGACAGATAGTCCAATAAGCTAATCTCTTTTAATGGCTATCGGAAGGCATAAAGAAAAAACCAGTCAAAGAGGAGTTACCTTGGACAAATAGTCCAATAAGCTAATCTATTTCTAAACGTTATGATTTTGCAAAGGATTTAAGAATAGATTGATACTCAATCTACACTTACCCATACCTTCCTATAAATTCTTTGAACATGTGTAGAAATAAGATATGAAATACTAGAAAGACATGCTAGAAAACACAAAATTCTGTCAAACTGGAGCCGGAAGGATTTCATTAGAAATCCTATAATAGAAGCTATTACAAAGTGAAGAGCCTTAGCATCAAAAGCCCACACTTTTTATTACAAATGAAACAATATATATAGACAAGATCTCTCCTAACTGTTACAATAATTATGGAATACAATCCAGAATAATATGCTAAAAATAAAACACTCTCTCTCAATTATATGTTGAAAACTTTGAACAGTTGGCAAGTATCTTGCCCTGAAATCTAGAATTGGTTGAATGACTGCTAAAAATCTACAAAGAATCCTCAATCTGTTGATCTTCTGTTGTTAGGTGTTTTAGACTGATATTCATTCCTTGAATGTTGGAAAAATGTTGAAATTGTTTTCCCATAATGAGCTACTTGTCCCTTTAAACCTGATTGGTCTACCATCTACCCCTTTCAATTCTATTTTTTCCATTTTGTGATTTTCATCATCGATTATTTTGTCACAAATATTTGAGGAAAATATATATTTTTAAATAAAATTTCCAAATATTTGATCAAACTAATTTCAATATATTTATTTAAATGATTTGATAAACCATCTAGTTTTTCAAATCCATTTATTGTTTTCCCTTCCCATGGATTTACAAAACCATGTGTATTTTTTAAAATCCATGGCTTGTTTCTCCTTTTCACCTTCCTCTATAAATACATTTCATACATGTAAATTCCTTTTACCCTTGTAGAATACTTGGGTGGTTTCACAAAACCATGTGTTGATTTGTGTGTTTGGTAGAGTATTTTCACTTTACTTTTTTTCTTTCACTTGCGACATGATTTTACACCTGTAAATTGATTTCACCATGCTTCTTTTACCTTAATCTCCCATCGTGAAATGCATTTACATGAATGCCATTTTTCCTCACTTGTACATTGATTTCATATGAAATTTTCTCTTTTACATCTTTGAATTTATTTTGAAATCTAGTTTCATCTTATCTTTTTCTTTTGGCCTCCCATCCACATAGCATTTATTTCATAATAGTATGAAATTCTATTCCCACCATATTTATAAATTTCATGGTTTTCGCACGAAGTAGTGGTAAGTGGTTTAGGAAGGGGGGTGCAAAGTGAAAAAGGAAATAACACGTGTAAAAAAATGGTAATGCAAAAAAACATCTTTTCCCACCCCCTTCGTTAAATGTCCGAAGAGGTGGCGGTAGGAAATATATTTATAACCCTTGGATTAAATGCGCACATATCTAGAGGCATGGAAGAATAGGGGAGTTTAAATAGCTAAGTGTGGGGTGGGACATAGGCTTTGACCTTTAGATTTCGAGTGTTGGCTTTAAATGCTTCCCATATGATTAGGATCGAATTTTTATTTTTTATAATATATTTTAATTTTTAAATAAATATTTACATAAAATATATATTATATTTTTTATAATATAATATAATTTTTAAATTTAAAATATTATATATATAAAAAATATAAACCATTCAAAAGCATAATAAATATATATCTAGGCATTTAGCCCAGAAGGAATTTGGCAATTTCTCACTGAAATCTTTCTACTTTTGAGCGTACCAAAATATGTTACAACAAATTCTTCAATTTATATGTAACATTTTCTTGTTACCTTATGCACGGTCGTGCCTAAGTAGCAAGATACAAGCTATACGAGCTATAAAGACACAAAAACTAGAAAAAGAAGATAAAATTGTTTAAGCATGCAAGTTTCCCATGAACTTAGAGATGAACGAATGTCATATCTCCAAGAATTCAAGAGAAACACAACTCATGATAAAGCATATATAGTTATGGGATATCTGCAACTGATCTTAACGTGAGTGTAGACTGCCATCACTCAAAAGGCCACTGAGATGAAGTGTGCCATTTTCAAATCATTCCTTAAAGTATTTAAACCCTTCTCCTTGATAGATTTTGCCAGAGGCAAGAGCCTGATCCACTAATTTTGCTCTGCACCCAAAGTTTTAAGAAAATTAAAAAGAGAATTCCAGTTGGGGTGGATCTTCAATTACTGAACGAATAATAGTGGAATAAATAAATCAAAGCTTTCGCATTTGGAGCCTTGAAATGAAGCAGAGAAACAACATTGAAAATGATTGGATCTACAAATAAGGAAGGGATATATACATCCAAGGAAATTGGCTCACGCCCTGGATAACACTGCAAAATTCAATCAAAGCCTTCTCATTTGGAGGCTCAATAATGAAAAAAAACACTCTAACAGATAATACAAAAATCATAGAGCTCATACATTATTTGACCTATATGGAATCCTTCACCTTGAATTGATCATCGTCTTAAATGGACTGACTATTATAGATGCATACAATTTCATTCTTGTTCCTTCGCACTACGAAATTTTACCTAAATAATATGAATTGATTGGTCAGTTTTAAACACTAATCTTAAAGACTAAATTTTACCAGATAAAACTCTATGGAAACCACCAGTTCAAAGAAGACTAAATAGTTATTTGCAAGCCAAGAACTTCCCTTGAATGATCACAAAAAGGAGTTATGATTCACTAAATAGTAGAGAGAACACAAGAACATAGTAAAATACAATCCGGATGGAATTTCACCAAACGGTTTTTGGGTTCTTTAGAAGTCATGTGCCTTAGCCTCTCCACCAATATTGTTACCCATATCACCTTCAGTAGGGAGTCCAAATGTACGACCATGTGCTTTGATCAGTGTCCATTTCTCTAGAGCCCCCTATCACAAGAGAATTTATGAGTAGTCCTGTAAATCGAACTAAATGATATGCAAGTCATTGAAGGATACAACATTCTTTACAAAATTTTAATCATACATGCTATCCTGCAACTAGAAAAACAACTTGGAAAAATTTCCTAGGCATTTATAACAACTGATTTTCAAAGATCTGGATGGAAAATTTTTAAATATCCTTTAAAGTTTACAAAAATGACTTAACAATGGGTATAACGCAGTTGCAGGGAAATCTCATACTAATTTTGAAGTCTGGCCTAACCACTAAGACAGGCATCTCAATCCCCAAGGTTTTCGAGAAAAACCTTAAATTTTGGCCAATCAAGAAGAAATCATATAGCTTTACTATTCTTGAATCCTTATTCCATGACCAGATCTATCACAAACTTTAAAAATCAAATAACGAGTAACAACCCCATTTATGTTGCAAGCATGTCCTACCCTCTATTATTCAAATATATCATTATTTATAGCAAATTCAAAATGATCCCATTCACCCTCTGGAAATTCATAGGCGGGTTACCCAGCCTTATGTTAAAGATAAGCATAATACAATTGAAGGATAAATCAATACCCAACCTTATGTGAAGGATAAGCTTAATACATGGGCAAATGTCACATACAAAAATTAATCATCTAATATAAGGAAAACCCAAATGCCATATACAAAGATTTGTAATCTAATATAAATAACCACTTATCTTACTACTTTTTTGATCCTGTGGGCCCACATTCTTACCACTTGTTTATCTTACAAACAACAAGCATGCAAGACAGACAACACAAAGCAAAGGAAATATTTTATTAAGGCAATTCATGGTGCATGTTATGGTTTCTTATGTAGGCTTTTTTCCATCGGTTTTCTTAGAAATGTTTTTCTGAGAGAATATCTCATATTAGATCAAACAACTCCAGGCAGAGGCCTCCCACGTTGTGTTGGTTCTCTCTCTTTGACTATCACACGGGGTTGATGACTATAGACGTCATCTAGCAAGGTAACTAGAGAAGTTTTGCATTGTTGGACTTGGCTGGGAGAATAGGATGGAACCGGGCACCTCCCTTTCCCCTCTTCTACATCTTTGTTTGTGATCTGAAATGGGGCACTAAAGGCTTCTTGTCAGCTTACAAGAACCTCTCCTACTTCAAAGCTTCTATATTTACCCCAGATCTATGCTTATGATTGATAATTTATAGAATTAATAACTTGATATAGGTGTATGCTTTTGTTTGCCTTTAACTGTTAAGTGCTTATTTTCATTTGCTTTTACTGATATGAAATGCATATAACAGTAAATCAAGCAGCAAATAAGCAAACACATAAGACAACAATATAATTAGGAGTTCACCCAAACCTCTTGGGCTACGTCTCCATGAGCTCTAGTCGACTCAACTAGGCTCTCTGAGATTATGGTAATCTTTCTTTTACAAGTTCCACACTCAACTCCATTGGTTTAGAACTGAACCTATGAGTTTAGAATACCATTTTTATCCCTAGATGTTTGGCTCTCTGTCTCTCGGCTCTCGACTCTGGCTCTCGCTCTGGCTCTAACTCTCAGCTCTGGCTCTCGCTCTGGCTCTAGTTCTTGGCTCTCACTCTGGCTCTGGCTCTTGGCTCTGGCTCTAGCTCTGGCTCTCGGCTCTTGGGTCTCTGGTTTCGCTCAACCTCCAAGCGATCCTCTGCTTCTGAGTCACCCTAACTTCGTAGACTGCCCTCCTGGCATATACTGAGCTTTCCATTTGGATTCCTCAGCATTCAAACATCTCTAGGCTTCTCTGGGTTGCCTTTGTGCATTGCTCTACCTTCGCCTCCCAACTATCCTGCTCTTTGTGTTATTTGCGTTGTTATAACACATTAGCGACCTTCCAAAAACATGGAAGACCAATCATTTTCCCAAAGAATATGTTCCTCTCTGTGCCATCATTTCTCTACAGCTCTGCAGCTTCTTATGCTCACTGTGGCTCTACATTTAGCCCCTCTGGCTCTGTGGCTCTGCGTTTGGCCCCTCTGGCTCTACGGCTATGTGGCTCTACATCTGGCCATCTGGCTCTGTGGCTCTGCATCTCTGCATCTAGCCCTCTGGCTCTGCGTGTTCTATAACACATTCCTGTTACAAACGCCTGCTTACAGCGTGGCAACGGGAATGGGAGCCATTACAAATAAAATACACAGGTGGCCTTTCTTCAAGAAAATTCTTGAAAATGGAACAAAATTCCAATACACAAAGATAATGCGAACATACATTGAAAATTCAAAAATCCAGATTTCAAAATTTACAAAATCATGTTTATAAACCTGTCGGGTCCGAGCTCTGATCGCATATCACAATTGCAACAAGTAGGAGCCCCAAGTCCATCGACATAACATAACAGCGATGCGATATTCCCCACTAAATCTCCATTGTCCGATCAAGCTCGCGATCCATGGTCAGGATGTGATCGCATCATTGCTCATCGCATTATCGCAAGTAGCTTGTCGTATGTATAAATGACCCTTTGTATTGTGCGATTTGATCGCCGATCACATCGGCGTATCGCTATCACTTTATCATCATATCGCAATCGTTATGTTCATCGCACGTCATCACTTGACCCTTAGAAATGCAATTAGCGATTAATTCCCAACCATTGATCTGCTCCTCGATCCAACGGTCGATATTCCATCGCAATCGCAAATCGGCTCGCTCGGGGTCCCCATATCGCATGCAGGCCTTCCTCTGATGCAATATATCAGAGATCACTAATCAGCCCCATCACATGTCGCATATGTAAATGGTCCATTGTTTAGTAACACTCTACTTGGCTTTCTCCGATGCGATTTCTTTAAGGAGCCCTTATTTCTCTTGAGTCCCATTTAATAAGAAAATGCCTCCTTTGAAAAGGACATTGGGCAAATTTCATTTTACAATAACTTCTTCATCCAAAGTCCATTTTAGCCCATTCAAATTGAGTTAGACTCAAAATCAAAAGATCTATGCTTCCAAGAGCATCCTTTGACTTTCATTTTTCCTTTGTGAGGAAAATTCATAGACTTAGAAGTCTATGTTAGATCCATTTTGGATCACGCCTTCCCACTAAAATGCTTTTAGACTCCAAAAGACTGATATACTAATCTGAACAGTAAATGAGAGTACCTCACCCTCTTCTTTCAACCTCCATACACTTGCCTTGCATAGTGCCTCTGAACCAAAGCCTTTGAACACTCCCTTCCTAGATGTGCTTGTCCTCGTAGGAAGAACTATCTTCCTCCTTGACTTCCTGCAGAACTCCTGTTGAGAATGTCGCAGTAGGTAGTTTGAAATTTTCTACCTTGATCATTGGTCCAAGGTGGCTTAAACCAATGTGAATTTACATCTGCTTCACAAAATTTTCATTTGTACCTGTTGACATACTGTCAACAACAACAAGATTACAGACAGCAACTTGGATGGCCTAAACTCTTGCTTCATAAAAAGAAGCAGATTTCACATCTTGTGAACACCTCCATGTCTTTACATCTGCATACAAATGATTGACTAGATAACAAGCCAACAAACATGCCTTTAAAACAATTGACCCTTCAAGTCAAGCATGTAGAAAAAGAATTCTATAGTTATTTTTCAAAGATGAAACACTTCATAATTATCTCCATCTTGGAGACCAAATCAACTTTTCTCAAGTCAATATTGCAATACGTGCATGTTTAAAAACAAAGTAATCAACCCTTCAAGTTAATCACACATACATGTTCAAATACAAGGAAATCATCAACATCCATGTGTTCATGCATATCATGTTTATGCATGCATTTCATCCTTCAACTTTCGCTTAAGCACACTATACTTTCAAAGCTGAAATGAAATATAATGTTTCATCCTTCAACTTTCGCTTAAGTACACTGTACTTTTGAAGCTAAAATGAACATAATATTGCAGCAATAAAGTGAGTCTCCTACTTAACTTTTTCCATTCACCTTCTTCGTAAAAACCTGCAACTTGCATTCCATTAACAAAGAAATGCAAATAGATGCATTATATCAATAGACATGCAATCTTAATTGGATAAGAATTCTAACCATTTCTTACCAATCCATTTCAAAGGTCCCTCCTTTATCTGCACATCAACATCAACATGTGAATCATCCTGAAACACATCATTTATGGAAACTTCCTTTCCATTCCTAGCATTTTCTCTTTCCACCTTCTTCAAGTTTTGTGGAACCATTGTTGATTCAGAGTCCAACAATTTCAGCAATGTGTCCTTGCTTATGGCAGTAAGTGCAATGCATGTGCATCTTCTTGACAGCATGATTTGCCTTGTCCAGTGGACCTTTGGCTTCTTGCTTCTTTTCCTTCAAAAGATTCTTGTATGTGGCCATTCTCTTCCAACATCTAAAAACATTATGGTTACTCAAACCACAAAAGGAAGATGCAATTCTTTTCCCATGCTTATATGGAAATTTACCATGCTGAATATAATCAAAAGGAATATGGTTAAGACCATATTTATACCTTTCTCTTTCACCTTTATTGCCTTCATGAGGAGGTGAATTGAATGAAGAAATAGCTCCCTTTGGAACACCATCAACCTCTTCAATGGTTTCAGAGTTTCCACAACTCTCTGGTTCAAGTGTATGCTTATGAACACCTTCTCCCTGGAAATGATGTTTGAAGCTATTGCATTCCCCATGAATACAATCTTTAGACTTTTGAGGTAGAAGACCTGACATGAAACTCCTTATAGGAATTGTTTCAATTGTCTTCATGGCAGCTTTGGAACTTTCTCCATAATCTTGTCCATAGCCAAGACCCAAATACTTAGGCCTTTCCTCAACCATTAATGGCTCAACAATACCCTGTGCATGTTTGCCCAAGCCTTTTCCTTCATAGTCCATCTTAGACATTGACTTGGAACCTATGCCTCTGGTATGTTTTTCAAAAGAACCAATATAAACATTCTTAGAGGAAATTGAAGACAAACTGGAATTATTTACCTCTTCTTCAAGCTGATACTTGACTAAGGCTTCTTTGATAACAAAGAATTGTGTCTCCAACTCATGCACCCTTTCCAGGTTCATATTTGCAATACTAGGTTGCCTCTCCATTTCTTGCAATTTGTCAGAAAGAAACTGCTTCTCTTCCTTCATGGAATTCAAATTCTCTTTAAGTATGATGCTCTTCCTTCCATCCTCATACATTTCTCTCACCATATCTATCATTATGAACAATTCTTGCTTCTTGTCTTCATCAAAGAATCTTGCGATGAAAGAAGAATTTGAGGACTCACTTGTAGAAGTTGTCACTATCAGAATGAACAAAAGAATCTTCAAACAAGATTAACAAAGAGCTTATTCAAGCAACCTTTTTGCAACAAACCTCTTATGCTTCAAGGATTGCTTTGAGGGTCTTTGGGATAAGAAGAATGCCTTCAGCCCTTCTTCCTTCATGTCCTCTCCTAGACTTAGCTATCAACAGCTTTCCTCGAACCTTTGCAAACTCAAACAACAGTCAGTTTCCAAACAATCAAATAGAAAAACCCTTGCTATTGTTTGAACACCTTTCAAGT
Source organism: Pinus taeda (assembly GCA_000404065.3). Classification (NCBI taxonomy): domain Eukaryota; kingdom Viridiplantae; phylum Streptophyta; class Pinopsida; order Pinales; family Pinaceae; genus Pinus; species Pinus taeda. Next base: position 12,294 of record APFE030974181.1, on the reverse strand, counting down.
CAAACAATCATATATATTGCTCTGTCAATCAAGCATTCTGATCTGATACCACTTCCATCATGATGCCACTTGCTCTGGTATAACTTACTCTGATATAGCCAGTTCTGATATCACCTTCTTTGAAGGTGGGGTTAATCAACCTAATGCTCTGATAACACCTGATCTAAAATGGGGCACTAAAGGCTTCTTTTCACCTTACAAGAACCTCTGCCACTTCAAAGCTTATATATTTACCCCAAATCTATGCTTATGATTGATAATTTGCGGAATTAATAACTTGAAATAGGTGTATGCTTTTGTTTGCCTTTAGTTGTTAACTGCTTATGTTCATTTGATTTTACTAATATGAAATGCATATAATAGTAAATAAAGCAGAAAATAAGAAAACACATAATACAACAATATAGGAGTTCACCCAAACCTCTTGGGCTACGTCTGCATGAGCTCTAGTCAACTCAACTAGGCTCTCTAGGATTATGGTAATTTTTCTTTTACAAGTTCCACACTCAACTCCATTGGTTTACAACTAAACCTATGAGTTTAGAATACCATTTTTATCCCTGCCCATTTGGCTCTCTGGCTCTCGGCTCTAGCTCTGGCTCTGGCTCTAGCTCTGGCTCTAGCTCTCGGATCTGGCTCTCGGCTTTGGCTCTCACTCTCACTTTGGCTCTAGCTCTTTGCTCTCACTCTGGCTCTAGATCTTGGCTCTAACTCTGGCTCTGGCTCTTGGCTCTTGGCTCTCTAGTTTTTCTCAAACTCCAAGTGATCCTCTACTTTTGAGTCACCTCGACTCTGCAGACTGCCCTCCCGGTATATACTGAGCTTTCCCTTTGGATTCCTCAGCATTCAAATATCTCTAGGCTTCTTTGGGTTTCCTTCGCGCATTACTCTGCATGTGCCTCCCAGCTATCACAATCCCTATGTTATCTACGTTGTTGTAACACATTAGCGACCTTCCAAAAACATGGAAGATAGATCGTTTTCCTAAAGAATCCATTCCTCTCTATGCCATCATTCCTCTGTGGCTCTGCGGCTTCTTCTACTCCTTGTGGCTCTGCATCTGGCCGCTCTGGCTCTATGGCTCTATGACTCTACATCTGACCATTTGGCTTTGTGGCTCTGCATCTCTATGCTTGGCCCTTTGGCTCTGCATGTTCTATAATGCATTCCTGTTATAAATGCCCGCTTACAGTGTGGCAAGGAGAATGGCAGACGTTACAAATAAAATACACAAGCGGCCTTTCTTCGGGCAAATTCCTGAAAACGGAACGGAATTCCAATACACAGAGAAAACATGAAAATACATTGAAAATCTAAAAATCCAGAATTCAAAATTTATAAAGTTGCATTTATAAAACCATCGAGTCTGGGCTCTGATCGCATATCACAATCGCAACAAACAAGAGCCTCAAGTCCATGGACTTAACACAACAGCGATGTGATATTCCCCACTAAATCTCCATCGTCCGATCGAGCTCACGATCCATGGTCAGGATGTGATTGCGTCATCGCTCATCGCATTATCGCAAGTAGTTTATCGTATGTATAAACGACCCTTTGTATTGTGCGATCCGATCGCCGATCGCATTGGCGTATCGCTATCACTTTATCAGAATATCAAAATCACTGTGTTCATTGCACGCCGTCACTTGACCCTCCAAAATGTGATTAGCGATTAATTCCCAACCATTGATCTACTCCTCAATCCGACGATTGATATTCCATCACAATCGGTTTATCGCAATTGCAAATCGACTCGCCCGGGGTTCCAATATCCATGTAGACCTTCCTCCGATGTGATATATCGGAGATCGCTAATTGGCCCCATCGCATGTCGCATATGTAAACGACCTGTTGTTCAGCAACACTCCACTTGACCTTCTCCGATGCGATTTCTTGAAGGAGCCCTTATTTCTCTTAAGTCCCATTTAATAAGAAAATGCCTCCTTTTAAAAGGACATTGCGCAAATTTATTTTTACAATAACTTCTTCATCTGAAGTACGTTTTAGCCCATTCAAATTGTGTTAGATTCAAAATCAAAAGGCCTACGCAATGAGACTATTCCCAAGAGCATCCTTTGACTTTCATTTTTCCTCTATGAGGAAAATTCATTGTTAGAAAATTATATATTACAGAGCCATGGAACACATAAAATATTGCAGAAATATAAACACAAAAAAACGCATAAAACAAGAGAGACATAGATATACGTGGTTCACCCAGTTTGGGCCACATCCATGGAGAAAACAACCAGTCCTTCCTTTTATATTATCCAGCAAACTGAAGAGATACAACCTACAGCAAATCCACTGTAACACCCTCTTCGCTCTTAATCTCCTCTCTCTTCCTCACTTAGAATACATATATCCATAGACATAATACAATTCCCTCATATATAGTGAGGGGTTGCCTTCTAGGGCAAAAAACTCTAAACTAGACATAACTTCTACCATCAAATCATCCGCCTAATGAACGGCCCAAATTGACTAGAAATTACTAGACTTTTACAAGGCAATTTTACATCTATTTTTAGCTTTGGAGGCACTACCGTCGAACCCTGCTGGCCCCCAGACCCCCCAGCCGAGCAGGATTGGGCCCCCCGAATCCCCACAAGGGGGACAATTCCTCCCCACACCTCCCCGCATGGAGGGGTGTACAATCTTCCTGGGATATACATCCGACTAAGACCTTTGAATACAGAATATAATCAGGCTCCATGCCCAACAATCTCCCACTTGGAGACTGATTATAGTAACTCCACCGCTGCTTCATTTGCTCGACAATGACTCCTCTTTGGACCTAGCTGTTTATCATCTTCTTCATCATACTTGAAGACCAATTGAAACTAAAAATATTCTCAGTTTCTCCCTAGTTACAACTTTTGTTAGCATATCTACAGGATTTTGGCTAGTGTGTATCTTTTCCAGCTTCAACTATCCATCTTCCAATGCTGACCGTATGAAATGGTACTTGAGTTGTATATGTTTAGTCTTGGAATGAAATGCAGAGTTCTTTGCAAGATGTATGGCACTCTGGCTGTCATTGTATAACCTGCCCAACTCCTGCTTCTTACCCAATTCATCCAGAAACATTTGTAACCAAATCATTTCTTTACTAGCCTCTGTAGCAACAACATACTCTGCTTCTCTTGTTGAAAGTGAAACAACACTTTGGATTTTTGAAACCTAACTGACAGCTATTCCACCTACAGTAAATACATATCCTGTAGTGCTCCTCCTGTTATCTTTGTCACCTGCCATATCTGCATTAACATATACCTGTAGAGCAATGTTTGAACCACCAAAGCATAATGCTTGATTTGTGGTACCTCTCAAATACCTGAGAATCCACTTCACCGCCATCCAATGTTCTTTTCCTGGATTGTTTCATGTACCTGCTTACAACTCCCACTGCATTTGCAATATCAGGCCTTGTGCAGACCATTGCATACATTAAGCTTCCAACTGTTGATGCATATGGAACTTTAGACATATGAGCCATTTCTTCCTGAGTCTTGGGACACGTCTCCTTACTTAATTTGAAATGGATAGCCAAAGGTATACTAACTGGTTTTGCATTCTGCATATTAAACATTTTCAACACTTTTTCTATGTACTCACTTTGAGAGAATGTTAATTTGTGATTCTTCCTGTCTCTAGTTATTCTCATACCAAGGATTTGTTTTGCAGCACCCAAATCCTTCATTGCAAATGAGTTTGCCAATTTCCTTTTGAGCACATTTATTTCCTGCATGTTAGAACCTGCAACAAGCATGCCATTTACATACAATAACAATATAATATAGCTTCCATCATTTTTCCTTTTTAGATAAACACAATGATCAGAGTGACACCTAGTATAACCTTGTTCATACATAAACCTGTCAAATTTTAGATACCACTGCCTTGGAGCTTGTTTTAAGCCATACAAGCTCTTCTTCAACCTGCACAAGAGTTGCTCCTTCCCTTTTACCTCATATCCTTGTGGCTACTACATATATATCTCTTCCTCCAAATCCCCATGGAGAAAGGTTGTCTTTACATCTAACCGGTCAAGATGCAAATCTTCAATTGCTACTAGACTTAAAATAGTTCTAATTGAAGTTATTTTAACAATAGGAGAAAATATTTCATCAAAGTCTATATCCTTTTTCCATGCAAACCCTTTCACCACAAGTCTAGTTTTATACTTTCCTACATCCATCTTCTTCCTTCAACTTGTAAACCCATTTATTCCGCAATGTTGTTCTACCTGCAAGCAACCTGACTAAGTCCCAAGTCTGGTTATGTGCTAAGGGTTCCATCTCTTCTTTCATGGCTTTCTCCCACTTCTTCCTGGTTTCTACCTGCACTTCTTCTTCATAACATTCTGGTTCACCAGAATCAGTCAAAAATACATAATATAATGAAGGAGAGTATCGTTCAGGGGGTCTACTCATCCTGGTAGATCTTCTAACACCACTTCTAGGTGTTTGAAGTGCTTGTTGTTTTTGTGGTTGTTGTTCTAGCTATTGATCATTATGATTTTCAGGCACCATCATTTTTCTATGATCTCGTCAAGCACTGTGTATTCCCTATTTTCTTTTTCCTATTTATTTTCCTGCAGCTAATCCTTATACAAAACCTTTTCATTGAATATGACATCTCTGCTCCTAATGATTTTATGTTTTTCATAATCATAAAAGCAATAACCAAAATCATTAACACCATATCCAATAAAGGTACATTTCTTTGATTTTGCCTCAAGCTTTGTTCTATTTTCTTTGTTAATGTGGACAAAGGCTTCACAACCAAAAGTCTTTAAAAAATAGTAGTTTACCTTTTTACCTGTCCATGCCTCCTCTGGAATACCACCATCCAAGGAACTTGAAGGCCCTCTGTGTATTAGATAAACAACAGTATCTACAGCATCTGCCCAAAATTGTAAAGGCAATCCTACATGAAATCTCATGCACCTTGCATGCTCCATGATTGTCTTCTTCATCCTTTCTGACACACCATTTTCTTGTGGTGTTCCTGGCACTGTTTTCTCTCTACGAATTCCATTCTCTGAACAATACCTATCAAACTCTTTGCTGCAATATTCACCTCCATTATCTAATCTGAGACACTTCAACCTTTTTCCTGACTTATTTTCAACCAATGCTTTACATTTCTTGAAAGTATCAAATACATCAAATTTATTTCGAATACAATAAATCTAGGTTTTTCTAGTTGCATCATCAATAAAAGTAACATAATAACAAGAACCACCAAGAGATGATACCTGAGTAGGTCCCCATACATCTGTATGCACAAGCTCTAATTTTTCGCTCTTATTTTCTTTCCCAACTCTAAGGAATCTGACTCTCTTCTATTTTTCATAAACACAATTCTCATAGAATTTAAAATCAACATGCTTCAAACCTGGCAAAAATTTCTCGAGTGAAGAATCTGCATCCCCTTCTCACTCATGTGCCCGAGCCTATGATGCCACAATGTCATATCTTCTCCTGTAGAGGTTAAAGTATTAATAGAATTAGAAATACCATTGCATAAATACAATGTACCAACCTTTCCTCCTTTCGCTATTACCAGGGATCCTTTAGTGACCTTCCAAGTTTTATCTGTGAAATTAGTTACGCAACCTTCACCTCCCAACTGCCCTGTTGAAATCAGATTTTTCTTTAGATCTGGAACATGCCTTACCTCCTTCAATAGCCATTGATTTCCATTCTGCTGTTTTGTGAAAACTGTACCCATTCCAATGATTTTACAGCGTTTATCATCACCCAATCGAACCTGTCCAAAATCTCCTTGAACATAATCATGAAAATGTTTCCTATCAAGTGTGGCATGGAATGAAGCCCATGAATCTACCACCCAGGCATCAATAATATTTTCTAATGAAAGAATCAAAGGATCTTGCAACACATCACCTGTTACATGCACTTCATGATTAGTTTCTTGCTGTGTGTCTCCTTCTTTTCCCTTCTGAGACTTGCAGTCTTTCTTTAGGTGTCCTTTCTTCCCGCATTTCCAGCACACTATCCCCGATCTGGACTTGGATCTGCCTTTTCTTGAATTATTGCGACATCCTAGGCTCTTTCCTCTTTCCATTTTTCTTCCCCTAGTCTCTATAGTCAAAGCATTACCTGATGTCTCACCGGAGCTTTTCCGTAGCATTTCCTCGCTAAGGATTTCACCAACAACATCATCAAACTTTAAAGTACTAAATCCAGACACAGAGTTACTAATGGCCATAACTAAACCATTCCAACTTTCTGGCAATGAGCACAGAAATAACAGGGCCCTAACTTCATCATTAAAAGTTACCCCTACAGAACATAACTGACTTGTAACTGTATTAAAATCATTTAAATGATCAGCAACAGATCCACCTTCTGACTTCTTCATATTAAATAAACACTTCATAAGAAATACCTTATTTGAGGTCGAGGGATTTTCATATAGTTTGGCCAATGTCGACATTAAACCCTCTGTTGTCGTTTCCTTTGAAATATTAAACGCTACCGACACTGCTAGGCACAGCTGTATTGTTCCAAGTGCCTTTATGTCGAGAATATTCCATTATGTGTCTATCATACTTGTCGGCTTCTTTGTCTTTCCGCTCAATGGTAGGTACAGATCTCTCTGATACATATAATCTTCCATCTGCATCTTCCACAGCTGGTAGTTTTGGCCGTTAAATTTTTCGACCCTAGACCTACCATCTTCCACCATTGCTCCCACTCGAACCAGGAACCCTTCTCTCCTACGAGTTTATTAGCCAAATAGACCTTCGACTCTGATACCAACTGTTAGAAAATTATATATTACAAAGCAATGGAACACATAAAATATTGCAGAAATATAAACACATAAAACAAGAGAGACACAGATATACGTGGTTCACCCAGTTTGGGCTACATCCACGGAGAAAACAACCAATCCTTCCTTTTATATTATCCAGCAAACTGAAGAGATACAACCTACAGCAGATCCATTGTAACACCCTCTTCGCTCTCAATCTCCTCTCTCTTCCTCACTCAGAATACAGATATGTGTAGACGTAATACAATTCCCTCATATATAGTGAGGGGTTGCCTTCTAGGGAAAAAAACCCTAAACTCGACTTAACTTCTACCATCAAATCATCTGCCTAATGAATGGCCCAGATTGACTAGTAATTACTAGACCTTTACAAGGCAATTTTACATCTATTTTTAGCTTCTGGGGCACTACCCATGAACCTCCGCCAGGGGACTGCTGGCCCCAGAACCCCCTAGCCAGGGGTGATCGGCCCCCCTGCCCCCCCCCCCCCTCACCCGCATGGAGGGGTATACAATATTCCTGGGGTATACATCCTGCTGAGACCTTTGAATACAAAAGACAATTAGGCTCCACGCCCAACATTCATAGACTTAGAAGTCTATGTTAGATCCATTTTGGATCAGTTTGAAAAAGAACCACTTACTTCGAACTAGTCTTGCACTACATGTTCCAGAAGTCGAGGCAGATACATGTTCCAATGGATTCATAAAAGCAAGCAAAGAAGGGGTCATATAAATAAGAACAGGGCCAATTCAATATCCAAAGCTATCAGTTCCATATCAATAGTCCGCACATCCCTTAAGAAGCTAGGTTAGCACCAGTAATAGAAATAGATCCCGTGTCAGCAAAAGCACCAAAAGCACAAAGGCAGAGACTCCAGAGGCAAAGCCAGTAATTTCACCAGCAGTCGATGGTGACTCATAACCCATTGAAGAAGCACCTCGCAAGGCACTCCTACCAAAAGTGAAATAGTATGTGGCATTCCTTCTTCACTTGGGTCCATATCCAGATCTCATTTTTCCACCCGTTCAAGACCCGACATATTACAGAGCAAAGAAAGAAGAAGAACCTATTGAAGTTGTATCAGTTGAACCAATTAAAGTCGATCAAGTAAAAGAATACGTTTGAATTCTAATTGAACGAATGAATCTACTTTTGGCAGATAGAGGGGAAGGAACTTCATACATCTTGGGTTATTCGGCTTATCTCATTTTCTAGTGGATCATCTGTTCCTATTTCTAGTCTCGTGGTTCCGATGAGAAACAACCTTAAGATTCGCAAATAAGTATTTTATGATTGATCTAGTGGAAGTGATAAGACCTTAAAATGTGGATTGAAAAGAACCAGAATTAAAAACCAAACTAGAGGCATTCTACCAGCTCTGCCTTCTCCTTATGTTTTGCCACAATTGAAATGGAGGCGTCAATCACAGAGCACTGGCGATGGGTAGAAGTAGAAGGCTTTTACTCTTAGGTAACTTTTGTATTTTTTCTTCATGATTTATTTAGCAGATGCAAGCTGGTTACCAGTCCTGGAATAAGATTTGTTGCTTTTGTACCTACTTCCAAATGCAATGCGTGATAAATTTTTTGTCATTCCCACTAGGTGCCCCAGAGATCAACTAGTCATGCATTCAATGGACACTTGGTTACATGTAAACAGAAGAGAGAAGAGTGTATGGCACCTGGCACCTAACAGATGTAAACATAAGAGTGTATGGCACCTAGAAGCAATGCCAGATGTAAACAGAAGAGTGCATGGCACCTAGCAACAGTAATAGGCAGCGGTGGCAGGCATGCGGTGATGGTTCCTCTATTATTATATGATGTAGTCCATGGAAATATATTTTAATTAACATAAAATATTTGAGATTTAATGTTGGTATTAATTCAAAGAGAAATTTCCAAATGCAAAAAGTGAAGTGAAAAGATGATATAACCTATGTTTTTAGCCTCCCTACCTCAAGAAGAGGCCAAATAAGACGATAAAACCCATTAACTTTTAAAAAAATTATCTATTCGTGATAGTAGCTATTTATTCGTGATAATAATCAGGTTAAATAAATGTTAAAGCCACCATTTCGATTACAATAGCCTTGCCTTCCCTGTGGCAGGGACTAAAAAAGATAGTATTTTATAGTAAAGTTGTAGTTTTTAAAGATATTAAAAGTGATATCAAAATGAAAAAGAATACAAATCAAGAATTTAAAGAATTAGAAAGAATTAGACTTGAATTGGAAGATGAAGAATTCAGTTAAATATAAGATCATTAACTAATTAGGAGGATCGTTAGAATCCAACCTTGAGGAGATTAATATGAGAAAGAAAGAAAGAAAAAAATTAAAACCCTCTTGATTTATGTTTTTATTTCAATTTACCTTTTATTAATGATTATCTTAGAATTATTAGGTAAGCAATGAACCAAAAAAAAAAAAAAATCTGGAAGAAGGCCGTGGTTGAAGAAATAGAGGCCTTGTACAAAAATATGACATGGGATTTGGTCAAGTTGCTTGATGGAGTTAAACATGCATGCATTTGTCATTATGCCTTGGACAAAGTGTGTATTCCTCAGAATGTACTAAAAAACTATATAAAATGTGTGAAAAATACACATTTTTGGGTGGAACTTACATGTTTAGCAAGCCGATTATCCCTATAGCCCATGTATAAGTACCCCACCTGTCTCTTCATGGTAGTAATTGTAACAACCCTCGATTAAAAGTTCATTTAATAAATTTAATAGAAGAAAAATAAGACCAAGGTCATGGGACACATATTCCAAGTTGAATGTTAGGCATCACTTGTTATTTATTATGGCTAAGGGGAAATTGGCAAAGGCTTTGAAAAGGAAAAAGGCAATTTTGGCATATTATTGATGAAAATAAAGGAAATTAGGAGAAAATGAAGGTGAAAGGTCACAAGCTACATGTGACAAGGAAATTGAAGGAAAATAGAGGAAATGAAGAATTAAAGGCCTCATTAGTAAAAAGGCTTATGAGGATCATTCATAGCATTTGTCAGTGTTTTTCGTTGGTTTAGCCTTTTTCCATTTTCGTTTTGGAAGTAGTTTAAGAGAAGAGAAGAGCACTAATAGGAGAAAGCAAGAAATAAAGTAAAGGAAGGACAAGGAAAGAAAAGGAAAGCAAGGATCAAGAAGCGTTAGAGAGAATACTTGCAGGTAACGCGTTGCATGTATGATTTCCTAGCTAGTTTTGGCATACATGGTATATGTATTTGATCTATTATTGAATTTTATTTTTGTTGTGCTAATTTCAATTACAAATTTATAAACATGTGCTTGTTCATTGCTTCCTATGCATAGGTTTCCTTAGGTTGTTTGGTGATTGACACAGGTAAATTTCGTTAAGTTTTATGTGACAGACATGAACAAAATAGCTTCAAAAACAAGTACTGAACAATAGCATTCAAAGTACAACAAACCATCAAAGAGACACTTTAACACAGTGTTTTGATGAAGGAGTTCACCCCTCTTGGGATACATCTCCTTGGTCCAACTTCCAAGGTTTGAGCCTCTGTATTAACACAATATGGAAAAAAAATAGTTTACAAATCTCTAATGCTCCTGATACTTGCACCAATGTGTTTATAATGTCGAAATTAGCTGGGAACACCTTTTCCTGAGCTAAATTTGGTCAAAAATTGTTCCATTTATGCCTCTAACAGATTTTCCCTTGAAAAGCTACTCTAAATCTGGAAAACTCCAGTCAGGGCCGCTAAATTATGAGTTGGCGCCAAAAATGGCGGAACCACCATTCCGTCAATTTAAACTCAAATTTAATTAAATGTTATGTTGAGTTTAACTGAAGGTTTAGTGCTAATCACGCGAATTAGGTTAACCATAACCGTCGGCGGGTTAAGCGGTGTCACATGTTGTGGTTTACCATTTGTTAACATTAGTCATCGGGTTAGTTAACCATAACATTAATTGATCATTGGATATGCGTTCACATGCGTGCCCAACCATTGGGGTAATGGTTTATGGAACCGTTACATAAAACCCTTTACAGAAACCGTTGCGTGTTCACATGCTTTGTGGTAACCATTGGGGTGACGATTTATGGAGTCGCCCACCTTAATTGTTTGGTAACCATTTGTTTCGATCACATGGGGAGGGTTGGCCCTCCCCTAACCGCCAACCCTAAACACCATAAACTTTAAATACATTATGTGGGCTATAATGGTTAAGTCATAATGTAGTGGAGTTGGTATATATTGTAGAATATAGAGGGGAGGTCGTGGGGTTCAACCCGGGTGCCTCCACCATATTTTTTTTGAACCACGCCAAGCCCTAGGCCATTAGGAGGTGCCACATGGAAGCCTTCGGGCTTGCCACATGGCATTCTCTCATTGGCCCAAATGTTAACGAATAGAACTACGCCACGACACCACCTGAAACACAATGAAAATATGCCACTTGTCAAACTGTGTTAGGATCGTTTTTCCGAGACGGACGTGTGATGGGTGTGGAGCATGATTCTTCAGAGGTCTTTGTCTCAATCGGATGTATACCCCAGGAATTTTTTACACCCCTCCACGTGGGGGGGTGCGAGGGGGACGGGCCCAATCCCCTCAACTGGGGGGTCCGGGGGCTAGCAGTCCCTCGGGGGAGTTTTGGGGGCAGCGCCCCCAAAGCTAAAAACAAATGTAAAATTGCCTTGTAAAAGTATATTAATTTCTAGTCATTCTGGGTTGTTCATTAGGCAGATGATCTGACGGTAGAACTGATGTTTAGTTTAGGGTTTTTTTCCCTAGAAGACAACCCCTCTCTTTGTATGAGGGCATTATATTTGAGGCTGTGTAATAGATCTGTATTCTCCTAGCGAGAAACAGAGAGGTTAGATTGTGAGAGAAAATAAAGGATATTATAGTGGATCTATTGTAGGTTGTGTCTCTTCATTTTGTTAGATAATAGAAAGGAAGGACTGGTTGTTCGAGGTGGACGTAGCCCAAACTGGGTGAATCACGTATATCTGTGTCTCTCTTGTTTTATGCGTTTTCTTTGTTTATATTTCTACAATATTTAATGTGTTCCATTGCTCCGTAATATACAATTTTCTAACAACGCAATCGTTCAGGTTTCGATCCATTCTGAGAACTTTGATTTTTGAGTTAAATACTAAGCGCTTGATCATGCCTCTCCACTAGAATCCTTTTGGACCCCAAAAGATACTATCAATTGTTCAGCAGGTGAGGGTACAACTCCCTCACCTTCTCAATCTACAACCATTTGTCTTTAGAAGGCTTTTGTCCCTTGAGTCTGTTGGGTCCCTATAATACTAGTGATTACCCCATTACTATTGTAGTTATACCCCTTATTTATATTGTTGTGCCCCTATTACCCACATATTGTTATTTCTGTGCCCCATAGAATCCCTCTATTATATTTTTGTGGCTTTTTATTATTATTGTTAGGTCGGCTGGATTTATTGTGACTCCTTAGACTTCCTATATATAGAAGGAG